>BLKR01003344.1:0-149548 GCA_011170035.1 Teleogryllus occipitalis
GTTTCGAATGGAATTAAAACGAAGTTTCTATAATTAGTGTATTCAAATATGTGATATTTTTTGGTTAGTGATGCGCCTCATTTTTAGCAAATTTCGTCATGCAAGATTTACGAAAATAATGAAGTTAGAAATAAATAAAAATACACGTGGTAACGTACATCAACCATTTAATAAATAGAAAATAATTAAAAATATGAAGGTCAAATTTTGGTATTTTTGTGCGATTTGACGTGGAATGGCTCATAGTGTAAATAGCCAATTTAATTGTTGCAGCTGAATCTTATTTGGTCCACAACAACAAAAGCATAAAACGTATGTTAGTTATTTCGAAGGTGTTCAAAATTTTAATCTCCCTTTACCCTATTTTATTTCATTTATCCCTAGATACGATATGCAAAGTTGTCTCGTCATTTTATGTTGAAATTAAACTTTTATTTATCAAAATATTAAAAGGTAATAACCTGTAAAGAAAAAGAATAACCCATGAGATCACAGAAGCAGAAATTAAAGGTACATCTTCTTAGTCAAAATTGAAATATATTTCCATTTTCCTTGAATTTAAGTAATGCTTTTATAAAAAAATATAATATCAAAATAATTTATTCGAAGGATTCTCTATGATTCACATCAAATGATTCTCTTCTTCCTGCACGAAGAAACAGTTTGTGATTCATTCTATTGCACTGCCACTGGAATTGCGTGCATCTATAGCTTGCATGCATTTATATCTCGGATATAGCCCCTTGAGATTGATTGTAGCTCCTTCACGCAAAAGAATCTGAACTATCTAAATAAACAGAGCCATTGTCTTTATTACGTCCATAACTCTTCCTCCTGAGTTGTATATCTCTCCACCCTTGCTAGCCGTCGTAATCTGTTTCACCTCGCCTCTGAATGTGTTTATTCTCAGTAATATTTTACCATATGCTTCCGTCTACTTCAGCTTTTGGCTCAAAAGCTTTATTATTTATTACGAAAACTTGTCATATTCTGTACCAGAAATGAAATGACTACTGTTAAACACGATGTAATATAAATTACAATATTGAATAGAAAAGCATTCAAATAGAACACTGGGAAATATTTCTTTGTATTTATAGACTCTGATTCGTCAATACCAGATCGGTGAATTGGTTGAGTGTGATTTATATGATTGAGTTGCCACAAAATAATTTTTCTTTGCATTGAATCGAAAAATCTTTTGAATCACAACTTTTGAATCACACATTTTGTGTATGCTAGAAAATTAATTTTGGTAATTAATAATTAGATGTTATTAACTATTGACGTGAATTGAAAATAATGTCAACAAAGAACATGCAGAGTTATTTAAAATGACTTCAAGATGTATAATCTTATGCAACTTTTTTAGAGAATGAAATATAATCCCCAGCAAAATCATATACATAAACATGATTTTCTAAAAGTCTTCCTAATAA
Source organism: Teleogryllus occipitalis (assembly GCA_011170035.1). Taxonomy (NCBI): domain Eukaryota; kingdom Metazoa; phylum Arthropoda; class Insecta; order Orthoptera; family Gryllidae; genus Teleogryllus; species Teleogryllus occipitalis. The sequence goes on from BLKR01003344.1 coordinate 1,440, forward strand.
GGCAAATCTGAAGTATCTTAATATTATAGACGATGCAATACTAAAAATTTCTAAACATTTCGACATTTCCGATGTTTTCAATGTCTGGTGGTGAAATTGTCAATTTTAAGTTATTATGAACATTTTTAAGTTATTATGAACATTATTATGAACTTCTTTTAAATCAACACTGTAGTAAATTTGAAAGTAGAATAAATACAATGAATGAGAAAAAAGTCCTTTTGTTGATAATGCATCACTATATATGGAAAGAAATTTGTTGGTAAACTGCGATTTAGAAAAAAACAACCTTTTATATTACCAAATTTTTCTCTTCTCTGTCTCTGTCTCTCTATATTTCCCTATCGTTATCTCTCTTTGTCTCTTTCTCTGTCTATCCTTATGTCTCTCCTTATGTATCTATTTGTCTCTCCTTATGTCTCTCCTCTATATCTATATCTGTATGCCTGTCTGTCTGTCTGTCTGTCTGTCTGTCTGTCTCTCCCTCTCTCTCTCCCTTTCTCTCTCTCCCTTTCTTTCTCTCTCTCTCTCCCTCTCTCTCTCTCTCTGCCTGTTGTCACTATTATCTGATTGTCCAAATGTAGTGAGAAAATGGGCCATTATTCTGTTTGCATTTTTCTCCTATCTGGCCACCACTAGACTGAATATCTTATGTAATTCTCAATTTCTTTATATTACATTTTAATTTTACAGTAAATTCTGTTAAAGACAGTATTAGATGTTCCTTGAGTATTTCCTGTCGGTCAATTTGAAAAATTGTAGAATTTATCTATGAAAAATGGGAAACGCTTTTTTTTAAGTTTACGCCAGTTTTACAACAATTTTTAATATCATTTTAATAATATTTTCTATTGTTTCTTTATTACATATTTATACATAATTTTTTCGTCTTGTGAGTCCTTTCTTGGTATCAAGCATCTTAAATTCTCTCCTCGCACAGCCATCACTTTCCAGGATCCACCCTCGTCTCTTCGATCGCCCGCCCCCTTTTACTCCCCCTCCCCTCTCTCCCCCTCCAACCCCTCTCGGCGGCGCAAGAGGCCACGCGCATTGTGCCGCTCTTTAAATTTCAACTTTTTCCCGCGTCTCCAACAATCGCACAATTCCGACGCGGACATTATCGCTGCACAAAGGGCGGATAATCGGGGTGGGCGGAGGGACGTAGGACGGACGAGGCGGGGCAGGGCGGGGCGGGCGGGTGGCGGGGACCTCATCGCTGCGGACCGGAACCGAGAGGGCGGGGAAGGGCGGAAGCGGGGGGCGGCGCTCTGATCAGGCGTGCCAACAGAATTTCAATCGTGCAGCCATTAAATTCACGAGCGGGCGAAAGGGGAGAGGGCGGGGATTCGGCTTCGACGCTGACGGGCGCGGTGGCGGAGGGGAAATCGACAGAGAGAGAGGGGGGTAAGGGAGAGAGGGAAGCGGAGAAAACGAGTGGGAGGAAGCGCGCGCAAGAGAGAGACAGGGTTCCTCGCGGATAAATATTACGCATTCCGTTCGCGAGTGAGCACGGGGTGTATGCAAATCACTCGAGCTCGTCGGAACACGTCAGTCCCGGCGCCGCGCCCCTGCTCCGTTCTGCTCTCCCCGCCCCGCGCCGCCCCGCGCCGCCCCGCGCCGCCCCGCGCCGCCCCGCGCCGCCCCGCGCCGCCCCGCGCCGCCCCGCGCCGCCCCGCGCCGCCCCGTCCCACTTCCCGCTCCGCCCCCACTGCCCGCTCCGCCCTGCCCTGCTCCGCCCCGCCCACCTCCGCCCCTCTTGTGGTTCCCGCCCCTCGCGCCTTCCCTGCCTGCCGCCCCGCCCCCCTCCGGGCGTGCATTACACTCGATGCCTCTGCTGTGGGCTTTGGTGAGCCATCCACTCCACGCGCGCCCGCAGTTACATACAGGTTCGTTCGGCATTGCGTCCCGTGTGACGGCTGATGTCGAATCTCGTTATCAGCTTCCTTCTTCCTTATTACTTTCACTTATTATCCTTCTGGTTGGTCTTCCATCCTTCGTCTCCTCTGGCTCTTCGATTGCTAGTATTCTGTTACGTCATGATCACTGTGCTGCCCATTGTCTCGTCATGTTGTTTACCTGCATGCTAAACTAGACCCATGTAATCTGTAGGTGTACAAACATTGTTTCTGAAATTCTTACATTGCATATTTCGTTTCTTTCTAACCACTTCTAATTCTTCCTTCTACACACCATTGCCTTGTTTTTTCACTTAAATACAACGTATTCTCCATTAAATATTTCCGTTGGTTGCCCATTTTCGCACAAATGTATACGTCACTCCGCCTAAAATTATTCATATGTGATGCGTGCAGTTGTATTGCGTACATTGAAATGTTCATTGCTCTTTATGATCAATCGATGTGAGATTTACCTATCCCTCCTTCCCTCGACCTCTCTCATCTCCATCTCTAATCTTTTTCACTCTCTCTCTCTCTCTCTCTCTCTCTCTCTCTATATATATATATATATATATATATATATATATATATATATATATATATATAGCTTTTCTTTATGTTATTTTGTTCGACACTTATTTTCCTTTCATTTGCATTCTTTTTCTTTCTCTTTTAAACTTTTCATAAAATCACCTGATAATATGCTCTACGCCCAATGTCTCCTTTTCTCATTGATTCCCTGCCCAGTGGTTGTGCTCTCCACTGGTCCTCTTTAACCCGTCCATATGCTCGTCTGTCGCGCCGTCCCTCCAGCTGCGTGTTTCCCAGCTCTGCCGCTCCCGCCCCTCCTGCCGCCGGGCGATGCTCTGCCCGCTGCGGCCCGGAGGGCGCAAGCGGATACCCTCCGCTTTCCGATCGCCAGTCGCCCCTCCTACATCATCGTTTCCTCATCACCTACGGCTCTCGTAGTTTTTCACGTCGTCTTTCTCCATCATCTATCGTCCAACGCTTTTCGCGAATGCCTCTTCAACCATTGCTATTTCTCCCATCGACCTTCGTAGATCGTTCCTCGCCAATTTCCGCGTTTAGCCAATAGATCTTCGTCCATCGTTCTGTGTCAATTTCCATTCGCCCACCCTTCTTCGCTAAACGATCTTCGCCATTTGCTATTCGCGCTTTGCCAATCGCTCTTCACCAACCGCTCATCGCCAATTGCACTTCGCCAGATCATCCCCAATCAGTATTCGCCAGTCGCTATTCACACATTGTGCGTATGTTCTTTGTAAAGTATTGTAAAATTCATCTTTCTTATACAGTTGCATATACTCTGTTGTTTTTTGTTATGTATAAATTATTTTTTGTGCCGTATTCTATGTTGTTTATGTGATTTAGTCTGTTTTTTGTGTACCTTCCTTCTTTGGCTACGCACTGTGGTAATCTAAGTCGAACGATCATTTGAAGAAAAAAACAAACGTTTCTGATCGCCAGGGCATCGGGTACAACTTCGACTTCAAGCTGGCGTACAAGTTCCTGCGGCGGGGCGAGGCGCGGCTGCGCTTCGGCAACAGCACGGCGGCCACGTGGCGCGGGGAGCTGGTGCCGGGCACGTACTGCGACCGCGTGCTGGACCGCTGCGACTCGCGCGCGTGCCGCGTGCAGAGCCCCAACTACCCGGGCGTGTACCCGCGCAACCTCACGTGCTACTACCGCGTGGAGCAGCGCGCCGCGCCGCGCGGCCAGCACGCGCTGCTCGCCGTGCGCCAGCGCAACTCGCACAAGATCCACATCAAGGACCAGATCGTCAAGTACGACCGCAGCCAGCGCGTGCTCAGGTGAGTCCTGCATTGGTTGGTTTGCTTGATTGATTTGATTTCCATTTGATTTGGTTGATTGATTGATTGGTTTCTGTTTGATTTGGTTGATTGATTGATTTGATTGGTTGATTGCTGGATTAGCGATTACGGGCACGTTATCTACTAAGGTCATTAGTCCCTTACGTTTAATGCATGTGTTATATCGCGAGAGGTGGCGGTGATCTTCCGTCCTTGGATGATGAGATCTTAAGCCGACGTACGTCAGTTTACGAGCATTTTCCCCAACCAGTTATCTCCCGCCAGTGTGTGACCGCCCCAGTAGGGACAACCCCTATGCTCCCGGAGCGGTCTCCCGGCATGTACGATAGTGTAGTGCATGTAAGTGTGTGTGTGTGTGTGTGTAAGTAAAGGGGAAGGATAGGACAAGGAAGAGGAAGGAAAGATCGTGTGCGATCCGTGGCCCGTTTGTTAGGGTACTGCTCCGGCATTCGCCTGGTGGTGATCGGAGAAAACACAGAAAAATGCCGATCAGAGCAGCCGGCCGCAAGAATCCTCCTCCAGATAGCTGCTGAATTCGCCGTAGCTATGTAGCAAGTCTCGAAAATCCTGCCTCTGTCGGGACACCAACACTCGTACTTCCCGGTCAGAGGCACTGTAGTAACATCAACTGAAGTCCTGAGCCACCTAAGACAGAATCTCGTCTTTCACTTTGCAGAGTTTTACCCTAGTCCACGTATGTCCGGCTTTCCCACTGAGGCCTTCTTGTCAACTTTTTACTTTTGTACAAAGGTCCTGGTGGGTCAACTGCTATGGTTATTACTCCGTAAAATAAGTGCTTATATCCCGAGAGGTGGTAGAGTACTTCCGGGGGCGCCTAGTTTGCAGGCTGCCACCTCAAGGTATCTCTCCCCAGCACTACACTGTCTCAAACGAGACTATTTATTACCTTCGGCTAGTTCCGTGGCAAATGTTAGAATGCAGTGCATGTTAGTGTGTGTGTGTGTGTGTGTGTGTGTGTGTGTGTGTGTGTGTGTGTGTGTGTGTGTGTGTGTGTGTTAGGGGAGAAAACGGCAGAACGATGAAGAAGGGATGATTGCGCGCTGTTCGTGGGTCCGCGATTTTTTAAGGTTGTGCTCCGGCATTTGCCTGGTTTTGATCGGAGAAACCAATAAAATTCCCTCTCAGATCATCATTCCGCCATAATTCTGACTAGACAGTGGCTGAATTCAACCCAGCTAGTACAGAAAATCCGCCACCGTCGGAAGTAGAAGTGTAAGCCCTCCGGGTGTTCCACACTACATAAACACCTTGAGCCTTCAGAGCAATGAAAAAATACATCCAAAACAAACTGTATAAAAAAGGTAAAGAATTCATTACAGTGAGAGTTTAAATTATCGGAGATCACCGTCGACCGGCACAGTCGACCGACTTTTGCCGAAAGCAGCGAGACTGACGATGACGCCAAAGCCGTCGAAAGCCGGCTATCTTAATAAAACTAGTGTGTTGACGAAGATGACCTCTTTTATTTCTTCTGATAAGAACGCCAACAACACCAAATCAGAATTCCCACAATTCTTGACTATTGTCTAAAAGGTTTAGGGCTAGATGGTTTGGATGAGTTACCAGGCGCTTATTGTAGTTTAGGCTAATTTCTTGTGTCTTTTCTTCAATTGTTTGAATTTTGAGGTCTGGATGGAGTGCTGCATTAGACATGTATCAAGGTGCTGATGAGATGACTTAAAATTTTTGACTGGAATCGTTGAAGAATTGAAAAGTTTGTTTGTATTCATCACTAGCGACGAATCGAATCTTCTTAAACCGTACATAGCTCATATGCATGTGAATGAGTCAGAGAAGGAACTCCGTGTAAAGCAAATGGTAGTTGGTCCGAGGTTGAGCCTTCTCCTGCTAGGAAGTGTAAGTGGGTGAATCGTTCTTCTCGTAAATTTGCCTATCCAAAAAATAGCTCAACATTCTTGGTTGATTTATTACAAAATCTAAAGTTTTACAAAGATAATTGCAGGAAAGAGTGTTCTTGATGACCCCTCTTCCGGCTGTGGTGACATATCCCACAATTAGACTGCTTTTCTGTCATAGTGTCGCTGTATATTGGCCGTGTAAATGACTGCACTAATGTTTAATAAATATGCTGATGACATTTATTGAAAAAACTCTAGTTTTGATTCAACTAAACAACAAAGAAGAGTTCAACTCAAAAGCAGTTTTGTAAACAATCAATCCGAATGATGCAAGAAATTATATTTTTTCAATATAATTAGAATTTACATTCTCTTTCGCCTTATTATTTTTGTATAATAAATGAACCTAGGCAACGTTTAAAGCTAGCATTATATTTCAAGGAGGTGATCAAAAGATCTCATATGTGATATCCTCCAGGGAAAAGTTTGCTTAGTCCTGCGTTGTATGTCATCGCGTTGGCTTGCCATTTCACTTATACATCCATGCTTTTCTGAATATTGTACTTTTCTTTTCAAGAATTATGCCATTCGATTCAAAGCTATGTTTAAATACTATAGTTTATTTCAATATTTTCCTTTATTTTATTCATAGCTCACACTGTTCTTGCATTTTAATGCAGAATACGTCCTCAAGTCTTAAATAAATAATTATAGTAATTGAAGCAGGTGAACGTAAGCTCATTATTTTGTAATATGTTATTTTACATTATATATTATATCCATTTATATACACGAAATACGATAGTGTATCCCTTAAAAATTGGAAATAAATTGTCATTCTTACGACAAAAGTTTACTTAACATTCCCTCTGTGTACCGTTTAGTCAGATCTGCAAGGGAATTATTAAACGGCACGTTCTTTTTGAGAACAAATGCTTTTTATTCTTTTAAAGGTCGTCAAGCATTTAAGATACATTCTTATGCACTGTTATTTCTTTCTCATGGACGTATTCTTGCTCCAAAACAATGAATTACATTTTATATGAGTGCGGCAAATCATGTACTTGAGGTTTTGTGAGAATATAAAATGCATTACATTATTTACATTTAATGTAAGTAGAATCATGAATGTAAAGCTTCCTCCAGTTAAAAAATTCTGAACAATTTTCATTTAATTACAATTCATTTCATTGCGAAATTTTTACGCACCTAAAACATATTTGTATCAATCCGCCATTCTTTTAAGATATTGAATATTTTTAAAAATGACGATGAATTAATATTTTAAGTTATTGAAAAAATTTAAATGGAAATGACCACTATTTCACGGCCATTACAAGCCATTTGTGTTCCTTTTCAGCTGCATAATTTGTCGAGAAATCTCCCAACTAGATAATATTTGAAGCTATTAACACTACAGTAATTATAAAATTTTACTGTTAAACACATAGGACGCAACACATACTGTTGCCGATAAACATATACGACGAGAGTTACGTAAAAGGGAGAGTATAATTGCCGTAACCTTTTCAAGCACCCCATTATCCGTAACATTGTTGCAAAATAGAGCCGTTTTCTCTTTCCTCTAGGCATTTATTTTGCACATTTTTGCTTCGTTCCAAACAGCCCTCCATGCATTTCTGGCATTTCGCAGCAAGCGAGCAGGGGGCGCGGCGAATTCGGCCTCACGTGAAAGGGGCCGCGAGAAGCGCAAGCGCTCGTAACGAGACCCGCTGCGGGGCGAGAGCGCGCGCCGCCAACACGGAAAGAATCGGCGCTAAGTCGCTCTTCTCGCCGGCGCTCCGCCCTCGCAACACCGCAATTAGCGTAACCCCGTTGAGCTCCTTGCCACAGCCCCGACCACGCCCCGGCCCCAGCCCCGCCCCTTTCCCGCTCCAGATGCGTTCCCACACCACTCCAGCACCGCCACCGCCTCCACTTCACGCCTCTCCCCCCCCCATGTCCCGTTCCCACCCCGCCCAGCCCCATCCCGCCCCGCGGCGCCCCGTTCCCACCCGGCCTAAATGATGGCTCGGGCTGCCCCACCAGCATCGGATCTGCTCTACCCCTCACTCGCATCTTTCACCGCCCAACTGCTCCTCCACCACGCCGCCGATCCCGTACACCGACCCCGCTCCGACTCCGCTCAGTCTCCGCTCTGACCCCGATCATACCCCACATCGACCCCTCTCTGACCGCGCCCTGCCCGGACCCCGCCCCGGCCCCACCCTGACTCCGTCCCGATCCCGCCCCGACCCCGCTCTGACCCTGCTCTGACCCCGCTCTGAACCCGCTCAGACCTCGCTCTGACCCCGCCCTGACCCCGCCCTGACCCCGCCCTGACCCCGCTCTGACCCCGCTCTGACCCCGCTCCGTCCCCGGCCCCGCTACGATTTCGCTCAGACCTCGCTCAAACCCCGCTCAGACTCCGCTCAGACCCCGCCCCGGCTCTACCTCGACTCTCCCCCCGCCCCGCAACCGCTCCGCAACTTCCCCGCCACCGCCCCGCCACTTCCCCGCCACCGCCCCGCCACTTCCCCGCCACCGTCCCGCCACCGCCTTGCCCCCGCCGCCACCGCCCCGCCACTGCCTGCTGCGCCCCGATCCCGTCCTGACCCTCCCCGACCCTCCCCGACCCCTCCCCGACCCCTCCCCGACCCCTCCCCGACGCCTCCCCGTCCCCGTTCCTCCCCGCTGCGACCTCACTCAGACCCCGCTGAGACCCTGCTCGATCCCGCCCCGATCCCGCCCCGACTCGTTCCGATCCAGAATCCGACCTTCACCCGGTCCAACCCACAACTGTCCCGCTCCGCACCGCCCTTCTCCGCCACCCATCCCCCCCCCACAGCACTCTTGCACCTGTCTCGTCCCTCTCACACCGCCCCATGCCTATCCGCCCCGCACCGCACCGTCGCGGTTACGGTCCTGCCCTCCCACGTTTACGGTCCTGCCCTCCCTCGCACAAGCACCGCCTCCCCGCCCCCGCGCTCGTCCCTGACGGAATCCCAGGAGGGGTTAGCTGGCACGCGCGAAGACACCGCCGCACCGTTCGTCGATGCTCTCCGTGGCGTAGTGCGTCGGTCGCCAGCGGCCTTTCGTGGCCTTCCAGCACCTGCTGCCAATCTTCCATTGAGCTCTCTATTCACCTCACTCTTTCTCTCGCTGCCTGCTGTCGGCATCTTCATTTTGAATTTCTTTAAATGTCGCCATGTGCTATCGTCGACATGACTCAATCTCCCTACCCCATCTCGTTAGTCTCCCTTTCCATCCCTAGTCACCTTCATATCTCTTTCCGACTTCCCCATTCATACTTTTCCACGTACTTCTTTCTCGCGTAGATTTATCGACCATCCGCCTTTCTCCCCAACCGTCTCGCGTCATCATTGTCTCCCCCTACTCCCATCCCTCCAGATGCCACTTCATCATATCCCTGCATTAATACACCCCCACCTTACTACATACCCGTCATGCTAAATGCCCGCCTCACCACATCTTCGCTATATCTTTAAAGTTCTCCGTTCCTCTGCCCCCTAGACTCGTCGTCAGTTTTCTCTCCGTTTTTCTAGTCTTTTCCTAGTTGCACTTCCATGTCTCCTACGATAGACTCCTTTCAATCTTCTAGCAGTCACTATATCTTCCATGCCACGCTCTTTTCGTGGTCACAGTCTGGTGTTCGTATCCAACCGCCCCTCACCATCAATCACTGTCCTAAGCATCCTTCTTTATCCTTTCTGTATCCTACAACATCCCGCTCTCATCTTCCCTTCTTCATCTTATTCTTCCCAATTCCGTGTGGTACGTAACAGACCGCAATTTCCCAACTCGCTTCACATCGCGCTTGCCTTGAAACGCTCTTTCTCCCATCTCTTCCCTTTAACCCCGCTCTCGCCCCGCCCAGCAATTCACCCCGTTCCTTGGCGGCGCGGGCGGGCCGGCGAGCTGCCTGAGCTGACGAAGTTAAGAATGGATTCTAATTGCGTTGGCGGCGGCGGCGGCGCGAGCGCAGAGCCCGCAACGCGATTATCGTTAGGATAACACCGCGCCCCGCCGCAGCGCCCCGCCCCTCCGCGCCACGCACCCCCGCGCCGCGCAGGGAGCACGCGCTCGACGATGGTAGACGCACGCGAGGCGCTCCGCGTACGGTCGCCAGGGAGCGCGGCTGCAGTCGCTGCAGACACTTGCGAAGGCCCCGTTGGTTAATTCTTGGCTGACCGCCACGCGCCTGTGGACTTGTAAGATGCGGCGTTGCTGGAGCAGTCGTTTTTAATCAGATTTTTTAAAGCAGATATTTGTATTATACATTGCATCTGATACATCGACGTCTTTGGTTAAAAATATCCGTGTACGTTAGCTGAGAAAATGAAAGGGAGTTTAATAATTAACTGCTTATAAATATTCAGTATTGAATCGTAATAGAATTATTTTAATCGTTCGTTATTACGAATTTCGAAGTTTATCGATGGGTTCCAGCTCATTATTGGGTAAGATTTCCCTATGATGAAATCTTACTCGAAAGTTTTTGCAGGAAGAGTTAGAAGATTTGATTGAGATTTGGATATTACCCCCTTGAAAGCACCTAGACCACTGGCATAACCCAAGTGTACAACATATAAATCGTTTATTCATGTGCGTCAACGGCGAAGTGTCAGGAAATGATTTAAAATCTTAAAATAAAACATTGATTTAAATTTAGTTTACAGAATTACAAGTACTAATTAACATTTTAACACTTGAACATACACTTGAATGTACCTGCGCACACGTGCAGTCGTCTGTGATTTCTCCCGCCATTCCATGCAATTGCCTCTCGTTACCACTCCCCGGAAACCCTCTCGTACCGCCGATCTAGAGAGCATGCATCTTCAAGTGCAACCGCAGGCGATCTCGGCGCGTAATTTGCCAGTGAATTCCCCGAATCCCTACAGGCTTATTAGTCACGTTATTAGGTGAGCGCGCGCGGCCGGCGCTGGTGCTGATGCGAAATTCAAGATCATCACGCCGAGATCATCATCCACCGACGAGAGTGGGTGCCATTCGAGATCTCGTGCGCGTGCTCCGCTGCGCTACTGTTCTCATGGAGGAAATGCGCGCGCGCGACTCGCTGAACGTGTTCGTAATTCTATCACGTGATAAAACATTCTTGATTTATGAAAAGAAGTTCTTAAGTTGCGAAGGTATGAGCGTAGATGAATAAATAACTAGTGTCTATATCAGCAAAAATGGTGCTAAAAAACACGAAATAGTTTTCTAGAAAGTAGAATGCTAACTGCTCAAGAACAAAAAATTAAAAACTCTCCTATAACAGTGTAATAAACATTGTAAGAAAGTCTTCACGGATACTGCAGTAAGATAGTACAGTATATTTAGAAAAAATATTTACAAATAAAGAAAATGAAGTTGTTTTGCCATTACGTAACAAGAAAAGAACAAATATTTAATGACCGGCGGTCTCTTCATTGGACTCTGATATGACAGGACCTACCGAGAGAGGTATCATCAGAGCATCAACTGACGTCACTGCAGAGCCTCTGACCCAGATGTCTTATGTTCGTGTCCCGACGGTGAGAGGATTTTTGACACTAGTTTGTTAGCTGGGTCGAATTTAGTCCCAGTTTGTAGGAGTATTATATCGGCCGGCTGCTTTGATCAGTAGTTTTCTGTGGTCGTGGATGGTTAATACTCTCGACAATTGTCACTTTTAGAATGGATTCATGTTAGTGCTGCGTACCTTATGATAAAAATTTGAAGTGGTAACGAAAAATTTGCAAGTAACACACTTGAGAATGAGTTTCAGTATAACCAAATGTTAATTAATTTTGTAGTATTGGTCGTATTTTATAACAGTTAATGTGTGTCACATATAGTAAAAGTTCATGATTTTTTCGTGGATTTGTGTTTCTCGGATTGAGTCCTTTGTTCTTCCCAACCCACAAAATAAAATGCCACTTATGGATTTGTATCACGAATAACTAATTCGATGTGCACTAGAAGCGACATGTTTTCCGTTTAAGTCTCGAGGGCAAACTTTTTCCTCGATCCACCACTTCACTGCATCCCCACCGCGACGCTGCTGCAACCTGTCGGCTTCCTCGCGTGGCGCCCAAGCGCGGCTGAGCGCCCTTGCGCCTCGGCGGCGCCGCTCCACGCGACCCGTAATACTCCAGAGTGCCGCGGGATTGCCTACACGTCCCACCGCTAGGGGCTGAATATGAAACTACGCTCTCTATCTCAGCCCGCGAACTTGGCGGCGTTGAAACTTAGGTAGCGCGGCGGAGGGACGCGGAGGAAAGCGAGTGAGGACGGGCGCTGATCTCCCCCTTGTGGGGCGCCTCAAAGAGAGCCGTTTTTAGAGAATGCTCAAGCGCGAGATCGTGCACGGCAGGTAAAAAGTCTTGACACTTACACCGTTTAACTAAATGGCTTTTATTAAAGCAGCTTATGCTGAAGAATATAACGGTTCGTCTACAGGAACATGTTTCATTTACGTATAGTACGGTGTTACCGTTGAAGTACTTCAGTTTATTAAGATCGGTAGTACAACAATAATGCTTTGCTTGTCTAAACATGAGACTCCATTTCCCTTGCCAGTTCCTTCAAGTTAATTTCATATTCGTATCGAATATTGTCTGTTTATCCTTTTAATAATTTTCAATAGATCCTTCTGATCTTTAGATAATATCTGTTAGAGGAATCTTTGTCTTATGACTGCGTTGTTTACGTCTATTTTGAAGAATTTTGAAACACGTTCTCTAATTTTTTCTTCAAAATATTAAATTGAAAATCGTCTTCGACTCAGTAGTACAATTTCCTTTATATTGTTTAACGAAAAATTCATCCTATTTGACGTATTTGAAACTGACAAAATTTTATCTCCTTGAGATCTACATTTATGCTGATTAAAACCATTTCCTTCACTTTTACAATAGACTATGTCATGAAGGAAGTCTTCAGTGTCTCTTCCATTTGCTCATTTATCCCACGTTTTGTTACATTCTCCCAAAACAATAAAACCTCTTTTTAAAAACCTATACTTTTTTGCCTTTTTAGACATCATTTTCTGTTTCTATCTCTTCTACTATATCAAATTCATTTCTTCATTGAATGCATTACCTCTTAGTCATTCAAGTTAAAGTTCTCAGATTTTCACATAGATCCCGAACCTCCTATCTTTTCCATCGTTTTTCCAATCCATTTTATTATCCTTATTTACTTTGTCTCGTACAGGCCTAATAAAAGTCTCACTACCACAGTCTTTCCCATTTCCTGTATTATTATTAACCTACCCGCATTGACACTCATTCACGACTCCATCGTGATGACATTACCACGACCTCTTTCAGGAACTTCGTCAATCCCCATTGCTGCATCTATCCGCCTCGCAGTTACTTTACCGCCCCACCCCACTCCCCGTTCCTAATTCTGTTACTCTCCCGCCTCCAGTTCCTTCAGCTCCTTGTCCTCCCCATCCCATTTCCTTCATTTCCACGCATCTCGCGCCGCCTTTGTCATTCCTATCGCCTGTTCGCCCGCGCCGTCACGGGCACCTCCCAACCACCCATCCATGCCTCCTCCTTCACCCACACCGTCCGAAACTCCTTTTACATCGTCTCCTTCATCTGTAACTCCTTACTCCTGCCTTGAGTCGGACTGGAGGCGGCGACGCACAATAAGGCATTGTGCCTGCCGCCTCTAATGATGGGCACTTTGACTTGTGCCGCCATTGTGTTCTAATTGGCGTCCGCCTTCGCCCTCTGCCGATTCAAGCGCCGACGTAGGAGGCGCGGGGTGCGGGTGGGGACGGGGGGAAGGGGGTGGCAGCCGAAACGCCGAAGCGCGGCCGCCCTCTCCCGTGGGACGCCACTGTTACCAACTTGAGCACCCAAAGGTGGCGGTCTTCAGACGCACAGAGAACCTTGGACGTGTTACGAAAACTAGGTTGGTTCTTGTGACTCCTAGCAAGAAGCTCGCAGTGTCCCAACAGCTTTTTTCTTCGTCTGACGTGGTCTTTGAGGCAAGGGTACTGCACACAAGGTGGTACACAATGGAGGCGAGGGAGGTATCGAGAACGAAGGAACGTTTGAATATAGGCTCCTGATGGTGGAACTGACCTTCGTTTGTCGTCTTTCCAAACAGCTCCTTCTGCCTTCGACGATGTTGTGACGTTCGTAGGAAAAAATACGTCTCGCTTTTGAGTTGCGCTGCTAATAATGCTCGTTAGTTCGCGCTAGTGTGCGTCGCTTGTTGCAGAGAAGGGAGGCTTTAGGACAGTGCTGGTGTCGTTTCCGTGAAGGTCACGAGTCTTCTATTTTGGGATTCGTTATCATCTTTAGGTTCCTTTGAAGTTCATTCAAACAAACTTCCAGCGTTTCTTTTGCTGACGATGACTTTTTAAGGAGAGCATTTTATATAAAATGCAAATGAATTGATTATTATTAAACATAGATTTATATATTATTTCATGTATCTGCAATTTATTAAAAATCTGTTTTCTTACTAGGTTTTCAGAACTAATATTTTGAAGCAAACCTTAGGAGCAATACAATCTTTTTACTTTGAATCTTGGTAATAACGAATATTTTTTTATGTATGACAAACTTAGAACATGTTGTAAATGTCCATCTCTCCTAAACTTACTCCTGTCCATCTCACTCGCAGAGTACTAGTTTAAAATATAAAGAGTAAAACTTGTTTCTAGTTATCTGTTACTTGTAAAATGTCAGATAATATTTTACAAGTTACATGCCTCTTCCTTTTATGCTTGTATCTGTGTTGTACAGAGAGCGCATAGAACAAAAAGTGGAGTCTCTGAATTAAACTTAGAATTAATGTGAGGCTATAGATATAACAAGCTTTTTCAGTGAGCGAGTGTAACTACAGTAAACCCTCATTAGCACGAACTTGCTTAACATGAAATTCATCGTCAAACGAAAAACATTTCGGTCCCACTAACGGAAAGTAATAACGAGGATATATTTAACAATCGGGTAATAGACATTTTTATAACGAGAACACCGTTTATTTTAGTCCCTTGGAATTCGTGTTAATGAGGGTTTACTGTAATACGCAGGCTTTTATAAATGTTCACAATCCTGAATTATCTTAAATATAAGTTGCTCCTACATGAAGAGGTAGTCAACTATATGCACAGGACCAGTTGTTTAAAAGTAAATAGTAAATCAAAAGTAAAAGTATATTTTAACCGTTCGTAAATCTGTTTTTATATTACTCTCAGAAGAGACTCAATCTCTATTTTCTGAGGAATGTGCATTGCCTCAGAATGTTATTTAGGTAATTGCAAGTGCATCCACTAGAGGGGCAGCTCCCCAACTGGGACAAGCTCAGAACTGGTCTTCGGATATCTGCAGGGAGGTGTGTATAAGGGGTGAGAATAGGACAAGGAAGACGTAGGAAAGGTCGAGCCCGGTCCGTGGCCCGTTTGTGCCCGCCCGTGGCCCGGTACTGCTCCGGTATTCGTGTGGTGTTGATCGGCGAAACCACGGAAATAGCCTGATAAGAATAGCCGAACGCTTGACCTCCCCTCCAGACAACGGCTGAATTCGACCTAGCCAGTGTCGCAAATCCCGCCACCGTCGGGACAAAATCTAAGACCTCCGAGTCAGAGTCCATATCAGTGGGTGCCCTGAGCCACCTCTGCCGGACCTTCCCTCTTTCCGCGAGGGCCGGCGGCGGCGGCGTGGGAACGCGTGCAAATGAGGATGAATGGGTGGGCGAGAGGGAGCGGGAGCGGGCGAAGGGCGGTGGGCGATCGCCCGGGCGGCGCGGGGGATCCATCTTCGTTAGCGCCCGCGGCTGCCGGTCCGCCCACGCCCACGCCCGCGCTTGAGGAAGCGATCGTTAACTGCTCGCTCGCTTCACTCTCGCCCCCCCCCCGAACCCCGGAGCCTGTGGATCGTCCTTGCTGCGCCCTAGCCAGTCTCACCGGATCATACTGCCTGCGATAACTTAGTAACAATTAGAGATGGTAAAACAATCTATGTTTTTAAATCATCGATGTTTTCCACCAGAAACATCGAAATATTAACATCGATATTTTGTTTTCGATGTTTTCTTCGCATCCATATTTTGCTGCAACGACATTAATTTTTTTATTTTTTTTTTTTTTTTAATAAAGGGGTTTAGGCACCTTGTAGAGTAGCAGCAATTCACAGCAATATCATTGTTTTGCGTCGTCCTCTTTATCACGTTGCACCTTTTGCCTGTGCAGTCTGAGGGAATTTTAGGTGGTTTTACTTCGATGGTGTATGAATCGAAGTGACTGAAAGGTAAAGAAGCGAAGCACGATGTTATTTATTATAATTTAATTCTTTATATTCGATAATAATTTTTATTAGCGTACGACTGACATTCTGGTAATTCAACAATAAAACATATCCCTTTTGTGTACTGTAATTGAAAATGGATAGGAAAAATATAGTTTATTAATCCATAATTAAACATCGATGTTCTAAACATCGATGTTTTTGTCGATGTTTTCATCTACATCAAAAACCCTCTAGCGACGTATCGAAACATCGACGTATCGATGTTTGGGTAAAATTTGCTATCACTAGTAACAATATCGTTGTTTCTGCGTCATCCTTCTCTGAGGTTGATTCATCCGGCGTCATCCTTCACTGCTGGAAATGGCCCCAACCAGGTATCACCCACCAACGGGGCGCCACGCAAGCAGAGACAAGCTTTTCGCTCCCGACTGATTTCCCGACATGGGTGGTAGTGTAGTGCATGGAAGTGTAAATGTGTGTTTTTAAGGCGGGAGGATAGGACAAGGAAGAGGAAGGAAAGATCGCGCGCGGCGCGTGGCCCATTGTTAGGTTACTACTCCGACATTCGCCTGGTGTTTATAGGAGAAACCACGGAGCAGGCGGCCGCTTGAATTCTTTTCCAGGCAGAGGCTGACTTCGACGTACCTATCTAGCCAGAGTCGAGAATCCTGACAGTTGGAACTCGAAATCCAGAAACTCTCGATCAGAGGCATTGCAGTGACATCAATTAAAACTTTAAGCCGCCTAAGTCGGTAGTTGGCCGAGAGATGGGTCTGAGTCCCCACTGTGGTTCATTTTCGACACTACATTGCTGGATCGAATACAACTACGGTCTGAATGAGAATTTTGGCGGTCAGCTGTTCTAAATGTTGGTTGTCCGATTTTTTTATCTATATCAGACGATTACCGGATCAGTACTCTAATTAAGAGGACACTAATCCCCGAGCTATCTTTCTTTTCTCAGCTCTGTACTCTCATGTCTCATTTCAAATACATGTATCACACTACCAAGTAGCCACACGTGTTGGGAGACAATTCGGGAGCTTTGTACTTGTGTCGACTGGCGCAGTTCCACTCTGGGATTAATACCTGAATTGGGAAATCCTTGCAAGCCGAGGTGTATACCGGTGCCGGATCTGACCTTACAGCAGAGGATGAATATTGCCACCTCCTGTACTAACTTGCACTTTGCTTACAGAACAAATTACCGAAGTAATTGGCGCACTAGGATACAATTAATACTAACTCACTAGATGTATTGTAAAGGTAATCGCTCCTTGATGCTTATTTTGTATGAACTGTCATACTTTTTTGTATGAACTGTCACACTTTGTTGTTCAGGACTGATATTTTGTTCTCCGCGTACCCGTCATTTACACAGCAACGAGATGCTGCAATTATTAGATTTCATCGTTACTCACTGTTACTACATGATGAAATGTCCGTGTAATTTTTATATTATACTTATAACAATCAGTTGTTTTTCTGCATTACATTTATAGCTTAGCTTAGTGTTCTATGTGCGCATTATGATTGCCACGCCAACATTTGTTTTCTACATTGACTGACCGCCTTGTAACTAATCTTTTCACGCAGAAAATAACACAATTTCGGGGAATGTGAATTTCGAAAGTTTATTGTTTCAGTTTGCATATTTGTTTTGTACGTTTTTGTGATATTTGTTCGAACCAAACTCTGCAGTGCAGTTCTGCCGTTTTTATAACCTATATTTACTTTAATTCAGGAATGTTTTTATGCATTTCTATACATTTATTTTCTCTCCTGCTGATGATAGAGAAAAACGCAGACACCTACAAAAATAATCGCAAATTGGACAGCTGGAAACGAACTAGTATGTGGAAAGTATTAAATATAACATTAAATTTTTTATATCATTTTTATGTTATTGATATTTTTTACCGTTGCATTTTACGTTGCAACGTTCCTTTTACGAACGTTCGATTCCGGGACTTCTAAATATAACGTATTTAATTTAATAGTGTTTAAGTAGTTATTTTTTAATACATATGACGTACCTATTGACGATCTTTTAAGCTGTACTTATTGAAATATAATCAGATTAATAAAACATATGGCCAAATCACTGAGATTTTGTTCCTCAGGAATTGATACCACCTGCGGACGTCAACACTGTGTCATTTCTGTTGGTAATGTGTAATGAATTGCAATTTGAGAGTTTTATTGCCGGAATTTTATGAAGAAGTATAGACAATAAAGAGAAGAAATTAAGACATTGTGTAGTTTTCTCTTCCCTTGTGGAAATACGTCATCGGGCATAATTGATCATATATTATACGTACACTTTTTCCTGATCCTCGGAATACCTACTCTTACCTATTTTGTAACATTATTTGAATTAAAAATCAATTTTTGAGACGAGCATTCTTGACAAAATCTCATTTCCTGAAATCATCGCTCCTGTATAATAAAAATTATTGTGATTCGAAAAAGAGTACAGTAATGGATACTACCACATAGCGTGGACCTACTGCTAGGAAGAAATTAGCTGCTGCCTGGAGGAGAATGCTATCGGCCGACTGCTCTGTTCGGAAGTTTCGCGTAGTTTCTCAAATCAGCATCAAATGAATGCCGGGGCAGTACCCTAGCAAATGGACCACTGATAGCGCCCAATCATTCCTACCTCTATCCTCACCCCTTACTCTGTTTCTCTTTCTCTCTTCTTTCTCTCTCCCTTTCTCTCTTTCTCTCTCTTTCTCTCTCTCTTTCTCTCTCTCTCTTTCTCTCTCTCTTTCTCTCTCTCTTTCTCTCTCTCTCTTTCTCTCTCGTTCTCTCTTTCTTTCTCTCTCCCTTTCTTTCTCCATTTCCCGCTCTTTCTCTCTCTCTCTTTCTATTTCTCTTTCTCTCTAGCTCTCTCGCATGCACACACAAACACACACACACACACACTTACATGCTCTACACTACAAGACACGTCGGTAGGCCAGCTAGGAACTTAGAGCCCGCCTCGACTGCAGGGGTGTTACGCAGGTGGGAGACAGCTGGTCGGGAAAATGACCTCAAGCCAATGTGTTGGCCGGCTTTGAATCTCATCAACTAGCGGGGGAAGATCATTGCCTTCTCCCGTGATAAAATTATGACTACTCTTGCGGAACAATTACCGTAGAAGTTGACGCACCCGGAAACACAAAATTGACAATCAATCAAAATAACCAAGCCCCACGTACTCTCGCATCTAGCGAAATAAGGGCTCAAGGAAACTTTCGCGGGTAATGCGTGTCTTCGCGCTGAACTATTTATATACGTACATATCGTCCAGCACTCATTCTCTCTCATCGCGCTGCAAGTATCCTCTTGCTCGCACCAGCAGCTTTCTAGTTGGGTCACTTACCTACTGGCAAAGATGGCTCAGGACATAAACTGATGTCGTTACAGTGCTTCCGGTCGGGAGGTCCTGGATTCAAGTCCTAACTGTGGCAGGATTTTCGACATTGGCTAGATAGCTAAACCGAATTCACCCTCTCTGTGGATGACACTTCCTGTGGCTGGCTGCTCTGGTCAGTAGTTTTTCATGGTTTCTCCGATCAACATCAGGCGAATGGTGGAGCAGTACTCTTAGGAATGGGCCACGGACTGCACGCGATCTTTCCTTTTTTTCCTTCTGCTATCCTCACTCTTTACTTAAACACATTTATATACACTACACTACCACAAATGTCGATTTGCCAGTCTGGAGCTTAGAGCTTGACTTGGATGGGGAGGTGCCCCTCTGGTGGGAGATATCTGAATGGGGGAAAACCCGCAACCCCCAGTGTAGCTTAGTGACGGATCTTACCAGATGACGGAAAAAGAAACCCGCCACTTTTCGTGATAAAAAATATTCACTCCACTTAATGGACTAAAGACCTCAGCAGTTGTAATACCAAGAAACATGAAATAATCAATCATTCGGTCACTTACACATTTCCTTACGACTGTTGCAAATTGACATTTTTTTGCCTAGGCAGGGAAGAGTATTATAAGGTGAAGTGAGGTGATCGTTTGAGGGGCGATACTAATGCCCCATTTTGCGACATCAACAGAACCAACCCTGACTCTTAGTCTCCAGACTCATTGTCACCAGCGTTTGGACCTGAGGCACACTTGCATCCGTGCTTCCAAGTCATAAATTTCATTACAAAATGTTAAGCAGAAACAGTACAAAACTCCAAAATATATTTGTGCTTGAAGAAGAATTTCAATAATTATAAAGTCACAGAAAATGTATTTCAAACACAAAAATTAAATTTTTAATTACAGTATTGACGGACCACTATAACAAAATCAAGGGTTGTTGCTATAGTGAAACCACACTTTAAATTATGTACTAACATAAAGCTCAAGTTAACATCGTTAACAAAATTTTTAGTCGCTTTATCACGCTGGAATTGCAGATATGGTAACATTTTATTGGATAAGATTTAAACAGAAACGTGAAAATCTCGAATTATTTCTTTAATAATTTTTATATTTTGTAATTAAAAGTTATATTTCTAATCAAATAAGGTTTGATGAAGATGTACGACACTATCTACTTAGACAATTTGTTTAAAAAGCACTTCCTAGCAATAATTTACTAATAATCATTGTGTGCATTGTCTTAAATTACCAAATGTTTCCTTATATTTTCATAATCAAGTTGTCTATTACTTTTGAAGCTCTTTCTTTCTTATGATACCAGTTTCTGTATCTTATGTTCATATCTATTCAGGGTGAATAATTTTGAGCAGTAGGTCATCATGAATATGTGGTATGAATGGTTATGCAGCAATGGGAGAATTCGAGTTAAGGGAATTGGGAGTGCCCCCTGAGAAACCTTCCCGCCAACTCGTTTTATCCTCCACAAATTTCATATGGATCAATCAGTATCTGAACCCATGTCGCAGTGGTCATACACCACTGCCATAATTTGGGAATTTAAATATTTTTAGTGTATTTTTTGCGTTGGTTCTGATGACAGGGTTATTATAACCATCGTTTAGTACAACAACACATCAACCTACCATCACCCGATCACACGTTGATTGTGCTGAGTGCGTTCTTGCTCCGAAACGGCCAGTTGAATCTGTTGCAAAACTCTATTGTCAGCTTTTATGCGGTCTACATTGTCACTGCAGGGTGTGAGCTCAAACAGTAGCGTATTTATCACTAACTACTACAGACTCGTACTCAATCACTGTCTGGAGGAAAATTCTAAAGGTCGACTTCTCTGTAGTTCATTAATCAATACCAATCGAATTTTGAATCTGCATCTTAACTAACAAGTCATGGGCAATGCGGCATTCACTCTCTGCGATTGTTTTCTCTTCATGCCTTACAGGTATATATTTGCTTACACTTACTATATGCCACGTTCGGAGCTTAGAGTTGTTCTGGTAACAACGGAGAGCCGAGGGAAGAGGTATCAGGATGGATAAAATCACGCAAGCGCCGTAATACTTTAAGCAATAATAAACTAATTTTAATAATAATATTAGAAGTCTATTAATATATTCTCCAAAGATGTCTGTTTAGCTCTAAATAAATTAATGCTAAATGTTAAAAAGAGTGCCCTTAATCTGTTAGCAATAACCACGAGTATTTAGGCGCTGAATCGTACATTCAAGCGGGAGTATCACCACCATCTCACAGAATATAACATGCATTACACTTACGGGACTAATGTCCTCAGAAGTTGATCCACCCAGAGGCAACATTGACTCGTCGTTCACGCGATCTTCCGCTTTTGTTCTGTGCAGGGTGTGGGACCAGTGCAACCTGGTGCAGGACTACCTGACGGTGTACGACGGCGGCAGCACCACCGACCCCGTGCTGGTGCGGCTGTGCGGCGGGGACGTGGTGCCCGACATCGTCAGCTCGGGCCCCTCCATGCTGCTCGAGTTCCACACCTCCCCGTTCGACAACCCGTTCCACCCCGTGCCGCTCTCCTACTTGCCCGGCTTCGAGCTCGAGGTGCAGGTGAGTACACGCACGCCAGAGTGTATACAGCGATTTTTCCTAAGGATGAGACAAAGTGACAGCTAGTACCGGCAACATAACTGAAGGTTCTGTGGTCGTTGTGCCCTCGAGCACATTAGACTCCCTTCCTTCATTCGTTTGTTTGCAGTTGGCTATCTTGTAAATGGCTTCGACGCTTCCTTTTGTAGTGTCCTTGTGCGACAAAAATATAGTGCGCTGCGCGAAATAATTGATATTAGGAAGAGCAGTGTAATGTGCTCGTCTGTAAAAATTCGTTTTTTTCTTTAAATATTACATTGAATTTACTTTTTGTGTGAAAACTATTATGTTTATTTTAAAACCGAGACTTGAATGCAAGATGCGTAACGATGCACGTGTTTCCAGCTTAAAATCATTTTTATTTCTATTTACATTCGTGGGAGTTTTCTTTTACTGATTGTGAGAGCATGTTAAGAGATTTTCCACATACGTAATTAAATTTAAATATTTCCCGGACTCACGCACGTGCATATACCTCAGTGAAACTCTTAGACATCTTCAGAGGGATCTTTTCACAGGAGCCATTAGCTCATTACGAAGGGGCGTGAATGAACAGCTGTCGCGGCGGAGGGAAACTTCTCTGAAATACATGTGATATTCACTTGTTTTCGCAAACTGTCACTTTGGCTCATCCTTAGGAAAATCGTTCAATAAATGTGTGTCCTACAAGTTAGAAAAATTGAAGTGACTCTTTTTATCATACTTTAAGGAATAATAAACTAATTTTTATAATAAAAATTAAAAGTCAAATTATTCATATATTCTCCAAAGATATATATATTTAGCTCTAAATAAAGTTATGCTAAAGAGAGTGCCCTTATTCTATTAACTATCCCGGGTTTGTTTTCTACGAATAAAATAATAATGCTAATAAATAGCCAAAATTGAGTTAGAAAATGGAAGTTTGTCGGAAGTACACTTTATCCAATAATTCGATAACATAATTACAAGCATATCAAAGGAAGTATCGGTATTACTATTCATTAACCAAACTTTTTTGTTTATTGAAACTCTCTTCTTCCAAAGGAGGTATATATTTATTTTCAATGTATGTAACTCGACCATTAAATTTACTGATTGGATCATTAATAAATAGTTAATTGTTACTGTTTACTGCCTGCAGAGGGAAAAATAATTTGTTGAGTTCTGACTATGGTATGTTTCTATAAAAGATAAATGGGCTAATAAGGAAGCTATTGTTTACATGATCGTACTTAATGGCAACTAATCTTCACCATACAATTAACATTTTAAATGCATTAATGAAATAAATTTATAAGAAATACTTTGAGGTGTAACATTTTACTTACAACGTCAACACATGTGGTCCGACGTCCATTACAAATCCATGTACCGAACATTTTAGGTATGAGCCTCTGACATAATTTTTTGGCCTCAAATAAATTGCTAAATAGAACTAATTCCCTAACCTGATTATAGGTTATTCCCTATTCTTGCTTTTGTGACGTACGTAAAGACACTTCCCGAAACCAGCAAACAATGCTAAAGAGGGGTTGTTAATTTTCTTCTCAAGAAGATTATTTCATAAAAGTACGTGACCATTTTTATCTACGACAAGTTTTTCTATCCTCAAAATCCATACTGTAACTAAGAGTATATGTCATTAAACTTGACTGAAGAGAAAATCGCCGAACCACAGTTCCCAACACCGCACCATGTACCGTTCAGAGAGCAGCGACCTCTGGCCGCGAGTCTAGTGACAATGCCCGCGCCAATAAATTGGCTCCAACACGCAGAGAGCGCTGGCTGTTTTTGCCGCGGCGGGCGGGCGGGCGAGCGCTGGCGTGGGCTTGGGTTTCGGCGACGCAGCGGCTGCTGTGCGGGCTGCCGGAGAGGTGGCGGCGGCCGCCACACGCCGCGCCACCGTCGCAAAAACAGATGAATGAGCGGCGCGCACCCTAATTGGAGCAAACTCGCAGCTCGCGCGAGCGCCGCGCATTCTGCCGTCCAAGTTCGTCGTTAGCCGCCGCCGCCCCCACCCCCGCGCCACGCCGCGTCGGGATTACCCTCCGTTTTAAATGGTTTGCCGTGTGAGTGCCGAGCAGGAGGGAAAAGGGACGCCAAGGGAAGAAAGAGAAAAGAGAAGGTGATTTGGGAAAGGCATTGGATGATTGGAGCTTAATGTCACTGGATCAAAGTACACAAAACTTTGCAATGTGACACGAATTTCATTGATTGCTACGTAGTGAAATTGGTTATTGATGAGCAGCAATGTTACAGGGATGAAGTAGACGACTGAGCTCACGATATTAGTTATTTGGTTATATTTTTGGCCAGGGCATTACGGTGAAGTGTATTCGAGAATTACGGTTTGACTAATTATTAGAATATTTAGTAAAAGTTCACCATGTAGATGGGTATATAATAGAATAAAACACAGTTGAAACTGAATTAACTTCGTATACAGAAATCTTTATTCATTTTTTATTTTTTCCTTTTAACCAAATAGGTATTAGTTTTACACATCGCTATATAAAACGTACACAGTCTCCATTGATTGATATTTCCGGTCATTTCAATTGTTGTGGGTATCATTCCAATTAGTATA
Organism: Teleogryllus occipitalis; assembly: GCA_011170035.1. Lineage (NCBI taxonomy): Eukaryota > Metazoa > Arthropoda > Insecta > Orthoptera > Gryllidae > Teleogryllus > Teleogryllus occipitalis. The sequence goes on from BLKR01003344.1 coordinate 25,938, forward strand.
GTGAATATTATTATCCTAGGAAGTTGCGTTGTTATTTCCTTACTGGATGATGAGATCTGGCGCCTACCTACACGTCGACTTGCAGGGAATGTTGCCCTGTTGGCATTCCCCCAGCGGGACAAGCTGTAAGTTACAAACTGCTCTCATACGTGGTAGCGTAGTGCCTGTAAATGAAAGGGATAAGGGGAGAAGATGGGATAAAGAAAAGGAAGGAAAATGAAGACTGTCCAGAGAATAGACGGTAGGAGTGATGAGATGTCATAGAAAATTGCCTAAGGAAGGAAAGAAGCAGAATTTATCAATATTAAAAAAGTTTTACGACGAAGTGATCTTCGGTTGAATTACTTCGTAAGAAACATTCTCCGCACTAGCGTCGTTTACGTCAAACTTTTGAAGTCTCTTTAAAATCATTTTTCTCATTATTGTCACAAAAGTATTCAGTACTCTGAGTAGAGTTTTATTCGGAAAAATGTTAGAGGTACAAGTGAAACTGAATATAAAGTAAAGTTTGCAATGAAGTAAGAGCCAGAAGTACGCTGAATGAGGAGAGTGGAGTGGCGCAGCGTTGTGGAAGTCGCAGGGGAAAGTGCGTCGAGAGCGAAGAGGGGAGGGATGATCGAGTAAAGTGCGAGGTCGGCGCTGGAAACTATTGTAGTCGAGGGCGCCTCCGAAGCGCTGCTTTCCTGCGAGCGGCGATTAATTGACTTAATAATGGGGTATGACCGCAGTTAGGGCGCCCGCCGCGCCATTGTGCGTGCGGAACGAAGGAGGCGGCGCCGACCAGAACGCCCCCGGCGCCTCGTGCCTTCCCGCGACCTGCCCCAGCGGAGCTAACGGTGCGCGCCACCGCCTCCCCATTGCCCCGCAATTCAGTCGCTGTCTGGAGGAGAATTCTAGCTGCCGGCTGCTCTGATCGGTAGTTTTCCGTGGTTTCTCTGATCAACACCAGGGGAAAGCCGGAGCAGTGCCCTAACAAACGGGCCACGGACCGCGTGCGATTCTTCCTTCCTCTTCCTTGTCCTAACCTCTTCCCTTACACACACATACAGTTACACTAACATGCACTACATTACCACACCTTCCGGGAGACCGGCCGGGAGCTTAGAGCTTGTCCCGGCTGTTGCGGTGCTCCGCTAGTGGGAGAGTCCTGGTGACGGGGAAAGCCCGCTAGCTGACGGTATGTCGGCGCCGGATCTCGCCATCCAGTGGGGGAAGATGACCGCCATCTCCCGGGGGAAAAACATGCATTACACCTACGGGACTAATGACCTAACCTGTTCACGCGCCCGGAATCACCAACCAACCAACCCATTGCCCCGCTCCGACCCCTGCATGGGGGGATCACGAGGGCGTAGGTTGTCGTGATCTCTGGTGGAGTGTCGTAGACGACCACTCGGACCTTCAGTCTCACGGCGTCGTTCACGTCGTTAGCTTGAAGATGTGAAGGTAGTGAGAAGGCGATGCTAAGCTCTTGGTAGTCGGGTCCACCCGGCTACCCACCAGTTGGGCCTACGGCGAGTCGACCTTTGGGCAGGATCGGGCGGAGGATGCTTTTCGGAGTACTCCAGATTCCACTTTAAAGTCCTGTGGGAAACTAGATACCATCCGTCAGGTTGCCCAGGTTCCGGCGTTACTCACGTCGATAGCTGGTGGTAAGCAATGGGGTGACGGGATGGGGGCTCCAAGCCCTTGCACCCTCGCTCTAAAATTCACAGCTACGCTACTTCCCGCCACACCACTCTGCGGTACGTCACTCCCTGGCATATCACGTCACGACAATCCGTTACGCCTTTCCCGATTGGTAATTCACCGGCATTGCACTCCCGGCTACATCGCTCATCTCTCAGCCGCGATATTCTCTTCCACGCCGATACCAGGCATGCCCCTCCCCCGTCATACTCTCTATGATCTGATTATCTTCGATCTTCTTCTCTTTGTTCCGACACGTTACCACCCGTTCCCCGAATCTTTCTCACTGGCACTATCTGCCTAATTATCCCACCCTTCTCACTATCCTCATACTTCTCTTATCCGCTCCGCCTGCCTCGCCCGCACATCCCGTGCGGATCGCCCATCCCGTTGCCGCCACCCACTTACTCGTCCGTCCCTACTGACTCCTGAATATTACCTCATCTCTACTCCTGGCAACCCGTATTCCTCCGTGCCAGCCTTACTTACTTCTTACTTCCCCATTCTTACCCACTCTGTCTTCAATCACTTCCTTCACCACCCCACCCTTTCAATTCTCAATTTCCCACACCCCTCCGCCCTTTCCTTCATTGCTCACTCCCGCCCCCGCCGCCATCGATGTCATAAGATCAGACTCTACCTCCCCCTACCAGCGCTACATCCCCAATCCTCTACTGCCATTTTCCCCGTTATTCCTCTATCCCACTTCTAACACCTGAAATATGTTCCCTCGTCTCCACCTCCACCGCTGCCACCACCAGTCCCCTCGTGGCTTCCGGCGCACATCCGCGCGCGTGTTGCTGCCCGCTGCAGGCTGAAAGCGAGCACCCACCGCTCGCCAAGTTGGCGGAACTGCAAATGAAGCGAGTTGCGGCGTGCGGGTCTGCGGCGCCGCTCAAGACAATGGCCGCTCCCCGCCACGGACGCGCGCGGGCGAGGAGGAGCGCCGGCTGCTCTTCCCAGCGCTGACGCCTTACGTTCACATAAGCGCCTTCCTTTCGGAACCCACCGCCAGGTCCCGGACTGAGCAGCACTCTCGTTGTCTGCGATGAGATGGTTTATATCGCCATTCGTAATTGAGACGGGGATGTGTCAAAAGTCATATGTAAGCAATAAGTTATATATGCACACTACGTAATTGTATCATCGTTTCCTAGAGAGCTAACTCGAATTAAATGGACCGTCACAAATTAAAGCGTGGAAACTATTCACGTACATTTAGATTGAAGCAAATTCTTAATTTAAACACACATAATACATTTTCTGTATCAAGTAATATTAAATTACTTAGAAAATCAATAACATTATCATAATATGTTAGTCTTGCTGACAAAAACTTATATTGTCTTGAAGTGATATATAAATTTACGAAAGAAATTTGGATTATTTTGTGATTATGGTAACACATATGAGAGACATGAGTAATGAGGAATAAGATGATGTACATGTTTAGTAGATGTAAATGAAAATGGCACTGGAAAGACTCCAACATAGAAAATGCTACGGAAAATTAATTTTTGGGATATCGCATGAGGAATAAAGGGGCACAAGAGAGATGAAAGAAATAATAAGAAAATATGACATGTTATGAAACATGTGTAAAGAGTAATCGAGAGGAGATTTAATACTATTTCTCTATTATTTATGCATTCTCTTTATCGTTTGTCGTAAAATAGCAAACGTTGATTGTATTTAAACTAAATAAAATAAGTTTAAAGTTCATTTAATGGATGAATAACGGTTTTATTAAAAATAAATCATGACGCAATTAGTAAAATGGATGGAAGGAGGAGCTACCTTATCATAAAAACAAATCTAATTTTCTATCTTACGTTTTAGGTCGATGTTTCATTGTTTTTAATGATGTTATATTGCCTGTGTCCCTTGACATGAAGAGTACTGAACTTTACTGAGGTGTCGATTTCGCCGTTCTTTACCCTTTATCGTCGAAATCGATCAATTCACCCAAAACAAATAACAATATCACTCGAAACTCTGCAATTCTTCCAAGTGTTATGTTTCTCCTCAACTTCTAAATGCAAGAGGGCAGTACAACCAGGCGAGAGGATATTAAATTGCTCGTTCCCATTGCACTATTTGCTATATATCGGCAAATATTATATAAACAATAGAGGACACTCGGCTATATAAACAGAAACACTTGAAGTTAGCGACTCTAGTGGCTCGCCCTATCCATTGTGATATCAAGATCGACGTTTATAAATTTGAAACATTTTTAGTTTACTTCTAATTATGTTTACTTACGTTTCGCAGAGTGATTTTAAAGTAATTGCATATGAATTGAAATTTGAATTAGTCGCCGATTTTTCAGATTAAGTCACTAGGTTCGCTAGTGAGCAATTGTCAACCATTAAAAGTATAAGAAATGTTCCAAGTATCCTGTATTATCTACATAGTATTTGATACTTGGACTCTATTCACCGATCACACGCTCTTAGACTTGAGGTCTCGAACACGCCGCTTCCGGTCCACCGCGCCACAAAGTTTCCGGCGCGCGGGAGCTACCACCGTCGCCACCGCCACCGCCTCCGTCGCCCTCAGCGCCCTGGGATTCGGGGCGTAGGGCGCTCGGAAAAGCTGCGGTTCTTCCGCCTAACTTTATTTGCGGCTACTGTGCGGCGTGCGAGGCCCTTTGACAGCGCAGGTCACGTTATTATCGAGCGCGTTACCAGATTATGAAGAACGCGGCGCGCGCTTGTTTTATTGGCGTCTCCGAATCCCCTCTCCCCTTCCCCTCTGCTCCGCTCGCCCCCGCCTCCCTCCCCGCCGCTCACCGACTTCTGACGGCAACGCTCGCGCCTGCCCGCCCGCCGGCATTCGTGAAAAAAAGGAAAAAAAATCGCCCGTAGGTTGGCTCAACAATTTGCTCCAATTTTGAACTCTCCATTCCCAACAAATTCATCAAAGGCGCGCCCGCGGCGGGGAACGGAGGATCGGGGGTGGGCGGGGCGGGAGATAGAGGAGGCAGCAGTGAGCTGCAAACAGATGAAGCCGCTAGCTACTGAGGCGCACGCACGCACGCAAAAACACGGGCGGCCACCCCGCCGCCGCTGCGGGGGAAACAATCTTCTCAAAAGTTGGCAGTCGTGAGTGCTAACCGGGTTACGCTCCTCGCTGGTTGGTAGCCCGGGCGGTGAGTACCCTCACGCAGGCCTCCTCCTCCTCCTCCCCCCTACTCCAATCGTGTTGCCTTTTGCTGCTCCACCCCCGCACCCAGACACCCCTTAGCTTCAAAAGGCCACCCGCCCCATCTCTGGGCGCATAAAACGAAAGTTAACGAATTTTTATACACAGGTATATATGCATCATATTCATTCATTCTCCTGGCATCTGACTTTTTAATTTCAATTTTCTTCTTCTGTACTGTGCTTCCATTTTTTTGTTCTTTGTCGAGCTTTTTTTTCGCCGCGCCGCGTTTTGCGCCCGTCGATGTGCCCGCCGCCGCGCGTCTGCCTTTTTCCTTTCGCTTCTTTTCCGCCGTCCGCCGCCCCGCCGGCCCGCTCGCCCGCGCGCCGCCGCCTTCCTTTGTCTGCGGGCGTCTCATTAAGGCCTTTTGATGTGCACGCCCTTCCCTCATTACTCGCCGCCGGCTGCCGTCCCCGCCCCCTACCCCTACTACGACCCCGCACCCCGGGGAAAGGGGGGGGGTGCGGGACGGCGGTGGCGGCGGCTCAGGTGGCGCCCGATCACGTGCAGTGCCCCCCCCCACCCGCCCTCCACGTGCCGGCGCACGTGTCCGCTCATTAGCAGTGGGATTGTGGAACAATTGAACTGTGAACTGCGCGGTGCGCCAAAGGAGTCGGAGGGTGCGTGGGGACGGGGGGGGGGCGTTCCCTTCTGCAGGCGAGCCACGCGACGCAGCCGTCTGTTCCCTGCTCTGTGCTTCGGGCGCTCTCCGATTTCGGGGCCCAATGCATTCTCCGTTTTGATAGCGAGCGGGGCGTGCATTTTCCCATGAGTGTCGCGCAACGTAACTGGACTGGGGATTGAATCTGCTCTTCAGGCGACTATTATCTCCATGATGACAACATTGGGGAATAATACCTTGATATCTCGCAAGCTACATGCTCATTAACAGCGTTTCTGAACTACCATTCTGAACATTGATTCGATTACTTTTTATTTTTAATAACATTTGAAAATCTTTAATTTTTATGTGTTGGAATTGTTTTTTGAAATTAGGTTGACAATTTGGTTCGCTTTGTGTGTTGGTACACTCTGCATTCTTTCAAATTCCTTTTCAGTTGCTTTAAATTCCTTCCTAATTTTATTGACATAACAATGTCGGGTACACTTCAGTACACGTGTGACGTCAGAAGCAAGAAAATTTAAGAAGTCAGATATTTATTCTTTGGTTACATAAAAATCTTCTCTATTGATCATTATCTACAAGAGGTAATAAAATTAATTTTTAAAATCTGCCATTCCTGTTATTATAACTTCAGCCAGTTGAAATTTGGGTTTTCATTTTCCAATTCGTTGTCATCACTCACGGGCTAAGTGGTTGCTTCTGTTCTTCCGCAACGTGCGTTGGTCTGAGCGACCGCAACCCCCAGTCCCACGCCGAGTTCCTTCCCGTGGCTCTGCAATGCGTGGAGTCCTTGTCAATAGCCAGAGAAACGCCATCTCGCCTCATCGCCACTCCCGCAGCCTCTCCGTTCTCTCCCGCCCCACTTCCCCCCAACACTCACTCTCACCCACAATGCCCCATGCCCGGACTCCCTGCCATATCCCCTTTTCACCTTAGTTGCATTACTACCACCAGTGCTATCGGCGCGGGCACCCTTCCCGCCCACGTCGCCTCCCTCTCTCCTCTCCTTCCATTCTCTTCAACTCTCTCCATACTCTCCATTCTCTCCACCCTATTCCCTCTCTCCACTCTCTCCTTCTCCATCCTATTCCCATCTCCATTTCCTTCTCTCTCCATTCTATCTATCCTCCCCTGCCTCTCAATCATCCTCACCATTCTCACCATTCTCACCTCTCTCTATTCTCTCGATCCCCTCCTTCATCTCAATTTTCTCCTCCTCCTCCATGCTCGACACCCTCTCTATACTCTCCACCCTCTCCATTATCTTTTCCATCTACATTCTCTCCACTCTCTCCATTTTCTCCACCTTCCCCATTTTCTCCACCTTTCCCATTCTCTACCCTCTCCATTATCTTATCCTTCTCCAATCTCTCCCCCCTCTCCATTCTCTCCACACTATCCATCCTGTCGTCTCTCTCCGGTTTCTCCTCCCTCTCCATTCTCTCCACCCTGGTCCCCCTCTCCACTCTCGCTACTCTCTATCCTCTATCTCCCCATCGTGTCCACTCGATCACCCTCCCCACTCTCCATTCGCTTCCACTGTCACAATCCGTTTCCCCTTCTCCGTTCTCTTCTCCCTCTCCATCCTTTCCATCCTCCCCATACTCTCCGCTCTCTCCTCCATCGTCTCCGTTCACTTCGCCCTCTCCATACTTTCCATCCTCTCCACTCTCCCCCGGCCGCTGCCGCCACGTGTGACGAGGGAGCAGGAAATCCTGTGATGTTTCGCTGTTGACGCTGCGGGCCGCGCGACCGCCGATGCCGACGCTTTTTTCGACGTGATGAACCGCGTCGCCCCCCCCCCCCGAACGCTCTACCTCCACCCCACCCCCTTCGTGGCCCCCATCGCCTACCCCCCCCCGCCCCGCTTCGTTTGCTCTGCCGCTCTGACTCCCTGCTACGTCGCCTCGTTCCGCCTCGCCACCTCTCGCAGCTCTATGGGGCGGGAACCCAAAACACTCACCAATATGTTTCCAATTCTCATGCTGCTCGTAATTGAGAATTTCTGGAATACTGTGGTGCCAGAAAAGCCATCTAAGGTGAAGAAGGGACAAACAAAATTATGTGCTTAATAAGCAGTACATAAGTTTCAATCACAATTGAATGAAGTCACAAGTAGATTTTTTTGGAGTTGACGGGGAAGTTCTTGATTGTAGAACACTAAAGATTTTTTTCACTTATTTTGTAGATTTATGATTCTTTTTTCGAGTATAATCACGATCATGTATGTTAACTAGTAATACATTATTAGAACATTTTCTGAATACAGGTATGTTAAAATTTTGTACTCAGTCAGAAAACTCCAAAATTTTGCAGAAATAAAATGAAAGTAATTCTTATTAGACGCACTTAGGTTTTGTACAAAGTAGAATAAATGTAAATGGAATGTTATATAAGTATATTTTTTTAATATGGAACTTCATTTCGTACATTTAAGTTAAAACGCGAACAATTTATTCACAAAATAAGCACTAAAATATTTACTATTAACAAGCTCTTCAGAATTGGATTCCCATGAGTGCTCTCTTTCCTTTCCACCCATCATCGTATGCAACATTGCCTCTCGCGTACATGAATGACATGCTTCGTTCTCTCCCTCGCACAAATCTAGTTCCTCTCACTAGACTTCACTATCTCGTACCCAGACCGTCCTACTACCCCATGTTTGCCAACGTCCGCCTCATCGCTTCTGCTGACGCCTGCCTCCCACCTACCCCTCGCCTCCACTTCCATCCAAGATACGGCTGAGTTTAGTTCAGAGCCAGCAACGCCCATGGCTCTGCATCGAATCTGACCGGAAGGTTCTAGGGTTCGAGTCCTGACGATGGTGGATTTTTGATACGAGCTAGAAACCTAGATCGAATTTAGCCGCTGTCTGCCGGAGAATTTTAACGGTTGGCTGGTCTATTAGGTAGGTTTTTGTGGTTTCTCCGATTAATGCAAAGCAGTACCCTAACAAACGACCGTGCGCTGCCTATTCTAGCCCTTCCTTGCTGTATCTTCTCCCCTACTCAAACTCATTCATATACACTTTCATGCACTACATTACCACTGATGTCGGGAGCGTAGAGCTTGCCCTGACCGGGGCAGTGCCAAACATGAAGGGGGTAAATCTTTCGCAAAGCGGCGTGTAGGTCGGCGCCGGATCTCATCATCAAGCGGAGGAGGATCACCGTCACTTCCCGCGATAAAACGTTCACTTCTTACCATAGCAGTTTACTCGCCCGAAAACATTAATTAATCAATTAATCAAAGATGTTTCATGCATTAACGATCTCTTGAATGCACACGTCAAAATTAATGTGAGTGAGATAAGTTGGACATCAAGAACTGGGATGGTTTATACCTCTTAAATTGGCGACTTTCAGGTCACGGTCAATAACTTTACCACCAGATGCCGAGGTATGATTTTATATTATTATTATTATTATTATTATTATTATTATTATTATTATTATTATTATTATTATTATTATTATTGTTATTATTATTATTATTATTATTGTTATTATTATTATTACTGCTTCATTCCGCCACCTCTCCTCCTCCCGCATATCGCCTTCCTACTCAACCTCTTCTGACACGGAGTCTTTCTTTTTGCTAATACCCGCAGGTCAACAACTCTTTATGAGAAATTAAGCTTCTTCTCTTGTCAAATATTCCAACCTCCGCTACACATCAACTAAAAATTCCATTTCTGACTTCGCCATTTCCTTTAACTCGTTATCCCTCGCCCCCTCTCCCTATATCGCGCCTTGTCCGGAAATTCTCCCATCCTTCACGTAAACACCACTACTACTTCCCATGAACCTGCCGCTTGGTGAATGTTCTGTTCAATTTTTCTCAAAAGCCCCTACCGCAAGCTCCTGAACCTAGACACACGTTTATCACCAGTCCAACTCTCTCCATTTCCTCACAATTCTATCTCTTCCTATCCACTTCTTCCTTATTCTATACACGTTGATCACTGCTACCCTGCTGTTGGGTTAAACTCATCCTTCCATTCCTTTTCACACCAACGTCCGTCACTCTTTCGCCAGCACCCTCCGCCTTGTTTCGACGACCGCGTCGATGATTCGTCCTGCGCACCCAGGCACGGACTCCCCGCTCACGCTGCATCGACACTCCACGCCCCCTACCCAAGCCCAGCTTCAAAGTGTTAGCTTCGTCCAGTACTGTTTCTGTCGCTCCACGTAGTACTTATCCGACCCTGCCTCCATTTCGCAGCTCCGTGTCAAACCAGCTACCGAATCCAATGCAACCCCCGTGGTTTGATGAGTCACGATCCGTTGTCTCCGTTCAGTCCATCGCTCTACCAATCACTGACGCCGCCGATATTGCCGCCACGTCACCCGCCATCCCCATATCCCCACCGCCGCAGTCGCCACGCTATCACGACGAGGACGACCAACGCCGCCGTACCCACTGCCACTATTAGTCACGGCCGCCATCGCTGCCTTCACCGCCACTGGGGCCGCCGCCGCCAATACTACCACTACTTCCCCACTGCCATCATTACCGCCACTGCCGCCCCCGCCCCCTGTCCCCGCTGCAACCACTGTCCCCACTGCCACTTTCCCTGCCGCCATCACCGTCGCCGTCCCTGCCACTGCCGCCACCGCTGCTTCCATTGCCCTCACTGCCGCCACCACTGCCACCCCCATTGCCGCCCCCACTGCCGCCCCCACTGCCGCCCCCACTGCCGCCCCCACTGCCGCCCCCACTGCCACCCCCACTGCCGCCCCACTGCCGCCCCTACTGCCGCCCCCAGTCGCCCCCACTGCCGCCCCCACTGCCGCCCCCACTGCCGCCCCCACTGCCGCCCCCACTGCCGCCCCCACTGCCGCCCCCACTGCCGCCCCCACTGCCGCCCCCACTGCCGCCCCCACTGCCGCCCCCACTGCCGCCCCCACTGCCGCCCCCCACTGCCGCCCCCACTGCCGCCCCCACTGCCGCCCCCACTGCCGCCCCCACTGCCGCCCCCACTGCCGCCCCCACTGCCGCCCCCACTGCCGCCCCCACTGCCGCCCCACTGCCGCCCCCACTGCCGCCCCCACTGCCGCCATCACTGCCGTCATCACCGCCACTGCCACCGCCACCGCCTCTGCCACCACCGATGCTGCTGTTTAACGCGCCGTCGCCTGCACGGGCGCTGGTGCGCGCGCGACGCCTTCGCCGCTTTCACTGGCCAGAGAGACGCAGCCGCTACTCAAACGTATCATATTTACCGATTCCCCGACACTTATGACATCCCCTACCATCTGAAAAATAAATTGATTTTTTTACTGAGACCAGAAGCCATTCAGTCTGTATGAAAATGTGTTGAAAGTGACTTAAAAACTATGGTAGAAAAACCTTGTCTCAAAGTGAATTTACATAAATCTAAGGAATCGCTTCTAGAAAGTTGTATCTCAGGTAGTTTGTACTTATTGACGAGTGTGCATCAGATGCGTTTGCTAAAAGAATAGAAAATATGATAAATTGCAAAGAAAGTTTTCACATGTCCTACGCCGCTGTCAGATCAATTTTACGTACATCACTCGTCACTAACGAAAACCGATGTTATTGCTAAGTTAGATGTGTATTTATTATAATACAAAAATTTGTTTCCTGAGAGCAAATGGATGCACAATTTTTAAGCCGAAGCCAAAGTGCGTTTCTCTTTCGAATAAAGATCCTTCAGAGTCATCATCTGCCAAAGAATTCTAGTTGATGTGGGCAAAACAAGTATTTTTGAGGTTCACTGAAACATTGGGATTGGTTACTGCTACTAATTGAGTTACGCTTTTAACTCAATTAGTATCTGTTTACATGTAATTAAAAACTAAACATTTACTTATTCAGATATTGTATTCAATACTTATTTGTTATACCAGGGATGGTATTATAATTATGAATATATTTACAAATTACTCAGGTTTGTCTCCTTTTTCTAGTTCATGCTTTCTTATACCATTGATATCAAACTTGCTTATGATGATATTTATTGCAATATACGCGAGATGACGTAGATTTGCAGCCCATGAAAGTCGCATGCGACAGCTGCGTTCAACCCGGCGGCGCCCCGCGTGCGCAGGTGCTGCTGGTGGACGCGCGGTCGCACTCGTACGTGCGCGACGGCGCGCACTGCGAGTTCCTGCTGTCGAGCTTCGACGCGGCGTGGGGGGTGCTGGAGAACCCGCGCCACTCGCTGCCGCCCAACACCACGTGCCGCTACCACTTCCAAGGGCGGCGGCGCGAGACGGTGTGGCTGGCGTTCGTCAAGTACCACGCGGCGAGCGCCGACGCCGCGCCCGCGGCCTTCGACCCGGCCGCGCCCGACTGCAACGCGCGCCTGCGCATCTGGGACGGCCGCATCGGCCCCGACTCGCCCGGCGCCGCGCCCGCCAAGGTCAGTGCTCGCCATGCTCAGACGCTCCGACGCCCGCACTCTGTAAATGCACGTGTTTAAACTTCTTATTGTCTGAATAGCAATTCGTTTCCCAAACTTTAATTAGTAAGAAACAGGTAGAGAACACAAACGAACAACTTGTCCAATTCTGAACATAAACGAATACAAACATGTATTAACGAACACGAACACACGAACATTCACGAACACGAACACAATTTCACGAACAAAAAGAAACAACTGGGGTGGCCGCATCGGCCTTGACTCGCCCGATGCTGCACCCGCCAAGGTCAGTGCTCGTGACGCTCCGACGCCCGCGCTCTGCAAATGCGATTTCGTCTTTGAGTGAACGGCACATTGTTTGCCGTTGTTCAGTTAGTATGGAGCAGGTAGAGAGCACGAACGAGCAGCATGTCCAATTCTGAACATGCACGTTATATTAACGAACGCGAACTCACGTATATTAATGAACATGAACATGCACATAAACGAACACGAACACACTTTCACGAACCAGAAATAAAATTGAGATGGCCACGTCGGTCCATATTCGCCCGGCGCCGCGTCCGCCAAGGTCAGTGCTCGCCATGCTCCGACGCCCGCGCTCTGCACATGTACGTGTTGAAATTTCTTTTTGTGTGAATAGCAAATCGTTTCCCAAGCTTTAATTAGTATGAAACAGGCAGAGAACACAAACGAGCAGGTTGTCTAATTATGAACATAAACGAATACGAACATGTATTAACGAACACGAACACACGAACATTCACGAACACGAACACAATTCCACGAACAAAAAGAAACAACTGGGGTAGCCGCATCGGCCCCGACTCGCCCGGCGCCGCGCCCGCCATGGTCCGTATGAAACACGCAGAGAACACAAACGCTGCATCTTCTTGGCCACGTCTGGCGCCGCGTGTCGCCAATATCAGTGTACCTCTTAACACAAACGCATACCCCGCTACATCCATCGTAGAAACACGAATATCAAAAGTTACATTACCTTTTCTTAATTTTTAGTGCAACAGAAAAAGTAACACATTAAAAAAACTCGTTAAAAACATTTTTTTAGTTAGGGGAAGAAATTTGTATAGAAAAAAATGTCTTCTTCCTAGTAAAAACTTCATAAAGATAACTCACATGACAAAGAATTGTACCCTGTGTATTCGTTGTATTAGTCTTGTACGTCGAAATAAACTTTTCAGCTGTGTGTAAACCCATTTCCCAGCGTCAAGACAATTTGTGAGATGTGCCCCTTTTCTTCTGTGCCGAGGAATTCTATCAAACCAGCGGCCGACAACTTCCAACGCGTTGGAATACACTCTGTAATTAAGAGGGATTAGATTCATGCGGGGCCCTCGACACTAGGATTGCCAACAATGTTCATGTAAAAGGGACGTCGCTCGAAAAGAAAAGAACAGCAACTCATTTCTTTTTATAAATATTTAATTTAGACTAACATCAACTCTACTTCTTTCTTCTCCCCATTTGCAATTCAAGTGCAAATATTCGTTCACAAAATGCAGATAAAGTCGGTCTGAGTATCTCTTTGTTTACTTTAGTCGCTAGACAGAAACACTATCATGCATGCGTGGGTAAGCGATCAGAAAAAAGATATTCATGCTTTCTATTCTAAATTAAACAATAAACGTAGAGGATGTTAGTCATGTGGTAAAATAAATGATAACAAAGGTTACAAGTTTACGAAAAGGAAGATATTTAAAATACAAAGTAAGACGAGAGGACAATCAACGTCAATGGAGGAGTATCCTCCCAAATCGAGGATGGTTGGCAACCCTACTCAACGTCTAAATCATTATATTGGGCGCAGTGCCGGAGCTAGACAATTTTTGGCCCAGGGCAATGTTGAAATGTAGCCGCCCCCCCTCCCCAAAAAGAATTAAAAATGTGAAAGTTGTATCAAGAAACGATATAAGTTGTTATATTTCAACAAATAACAAAAATTACATTTGAACAAGAAAAAGTTTTTGGAAACCTATTTTAAATAATAGTTTTAAGAAAAAAGTATTTAGTGACCAGATAATACAATTTCCATGGGGCCCTTAAAACGCTAAAAATACTTGGTGGGTAGTTTTTGTTTAATATATTTACTAGTTAAATACACGAAATAATAAAAATGAATTTCAGTAGAATATATTTCAATGTTAGCGTCATTTGATTCATTTCATTGAATCCTAGCTCGTAAGGTATTACATTGCATATAAGGTAAAATATTAAATGAAAAGTTTATGATATATCAGAATACTGTACTGGAACTTACAAAATTATGACTTTTCTCGAGTTTTATATTATTTTTTAATTTTTTAGTATTTTTTCCGTTACTCCCATCATCGGTCTTCTTGACTCGCAGGCTCCGGGCGATCGTCTGGTCTAACCATGCCTAGCTCTGGCACCGCTCCTATCTCAGCGTTAGTTGTGTCCCGTCTACATCTCGCGCCAACCTAGGCGCATGGTAACACGGGCGAGATGCCTAGTACCGGCACTGGTTGCGCGTAGTGATTGAGTGCGATGTGATTGGTGCGCAGACGAACGTGTCGCTGCTGGGCGAGTTCTGCAAGGACGAGTCCCCGCGCCTGTGCGACCACGCGCTGCTCTCCAACAGCACGCGCTTCACGCGGCCGTGCGCGCTGGCCGAGAGCTACGTCTCCTCGGGCCCCGAGCTCACGCTCGAGACCTTCCTGCGCCAGGGCAGCGCGCTCTACCCGGTGAGCAACCGCCCCTCCACTCTCTTCTCCCTTGTGCTGTTTGCTCCTTCTTTCCACTTGATCGATTCTTTTTGGGTTTGAGCTCCCCCTCTTCTTTATGTCGCGCTATTTCTTCTTTTTTCCTCTACCTTTTCATTATTTCTTTCTTTCTTTCTTTCTTTATCTCTTTCTTTCCATCCTTTCTTTCTTTCCTTCCTTCTTTCTTTCTTTCTTTCCTTTTCTTTCTTTCCGTCTTTCCTTCTTTCTTTCTTTCTTTCCTTCTTTCTTTCCTTCTTTCTTTCTTTCTTTCCATCTTTCTTTCTTTCCTTCTTTCTTTCCTTTCTTTCTTTCCTTTCTTTCTTTCCTTTCTTTCTTTCTTTTCTTTCTTTCCTTTCCTTCTTTCCTTTCTTTCTTTCCTTTCTTTCTTTCTTTTCTTTCTTTCCTTTCTTTCTTTCCTTTCTTTCTTTCTTTCTTTCCTTCTTTCTTTCCTTCTTTCTTTCTTTCTTTCCTTCTTTCCATCTTTCTTTCCTTCTTTCTTTCCTTCTTTCTTTCCTTTCTTTCTTTCCTTTCTTTCTTTCCTTTCTTTCTTTCTTTTCTTTCTTTCCTTTCTTTTTCCTTTCTTTCTTTCCTTTCTTTCTTTCCTTTCTTTCTTTCCTTTCTTTCTTTCTTTCCTTTCTTTCTTTCCTTTCATTCTTTCCTTTCTTTCTTTCTTTCTTTCTTTCCTTTTCTTTCTTTCCGTCTTTCCTTCTTTCTTTCTTTCCTTCTTTCTTTCCTTCTTTCTTTCTTTCTTTCCATCTTTCTTTCCTTCTTTCTTTCCTTCTTTCTTTCCTTTCTTTCTTTCCTTTCTTTCTTTCCTTTCTTTCTTTCTTTTCTTTCTTTCCTTTCTTTCTTTCCTTTCTTTCTTTCTTTCCTTCTTTCTTTCCTTCTTTCTTTCTTTTTTTCCATCTTTCTTTCCTTCTTTCTTTCCTTCTTTCTTTCCTTTTTTTCTTTCTTTTCTTTCTTTCTTTCCTTTCTTTCTTTCCTTTCTTTCTTTCTTTCCTTTCTTTCTTTCCTTTCATTCTTTCCTTTCTTTCTTTCTTTCTTTCTTTCTTTCTTTCTTTCTTTCTTTCCTTTTCTTTCTTTCCGTCTTTCCTTCTTTCTTTCTTTCTTTCCTTCTTTCTTTCCTTCTTTCTTTCTTTCTTTCCATCTTTCTTTCCTTCTTTCTTTCTTTCTTTCTTTCCTTTCTTTCTTTCCTTTCTTTCTTTCCTTTCTTTCTTTTCTTTCTTTCCTTTCTTTCTTTCCTTTCTTTCTTTCTTTCTTTCCTTCTTTCTTTCCTTCTTTCTTTCTTTCTTTCCATCTTTCTTTCCTTCTTTCTTTCCTTCTTTCTTTCCTTTCTTTCTTTCCTTTCTTTCTTTCCTTTCTTTCTTTCCTTTCTTTCTTTCTTTTCTTTCTTTCCTTTCTTTCTTTCCTTTCTTTCTTTCCTTTCTTTCTTTCTTTCCTTTCTTTCTTTCTTTCCTTTCTTTCTTTCTTTCCTTTCTTTCTTTCTTTCCTTTCTTTCCTTTCATTCTTTCCTTTCTTTCTTTCTTTCTTTCTTTCCTTTTCTTTCTTTCCGTCTTTCCTTCTCTCTTTCTTTCTTTCCTTGTTTCTTTCTTTCCTTCTTTCTTTCTTTCTTTCCATCTTTCTTTCCTTCTTTCTTTCCTTCTTTCTTTCCTTTCTTTCTTTCCTTTCTTTCTTTCTTTCCTTTCTTTCTTTCCTTTCTTTCTTTCCTTTCTTTCTTTCTTTCCTTTCTTTCTTTCCTTCTTTCTTTCTTTCCTTCTTTCTTTCCTTCTTTCTTTCTTTCTTTCCATCTTTCTTTCCTTCTTTCTTTCCTTTCTTTCTTTCCTTTCTTTCTTTCCTTTCTTTCTTTCTTTCCTTTCTTTCTTTCCTTTCTTTCTTTCCTTTCTTTCTTTCTTTCCTTTCTTTCTTTCCTTTCATTCTTTCCTTTCTTTCTTTCTTTCCGTCTTTCCTTTTTCTTTCTTTCTTTCCTTCTTTCTTTCCTTCTTTCTTTCTTTCTTCCCATCTTTCTTTCCTTCTTTCTTTCCTTCTTTCTTTCCTTTCTTTCTTTCCTTTCTTTCTTTCCTTTCTTTCTTACTTTTCTTTCTTTCCTTTCTTTCTTTCCTTTCTTTCTTTCCTTTCTTTCTTTCTTTTCTTTCTTTCCTTTCTTTCTTTCCTTTCTTTCTTTCCTTTCTTTCTTTCTTTCCTTTCTTTCTTTCCTTTCATTCTTTCCTTTCATTCTTTCCTTTCATTCTTTCCTTTCTTTCTTTCTTTCTTTCTTTCCTTTTCTTTCTTTCCGTTCTTTCTTTCTTTCTTTCCATCTTTCTTTCTTTCCTTCTTTCTTTCCTTTCTTTCTTTCCTTTCTTTCTTTCCTTTCTTTCTTTCTTTTCTTTCTTTCCTTTCCTTCTTTCCTTTCTTTCTTTCCTTTCTTTCTTTCTTTTCTTTCTTTCCTTTCTTTCTTTCCTTTCTTTCTTTCTTTCTTTCCTTCTTTCTTTCCTTCTTTCTTTCTTTCTTTCCATCTTTCTTTCCTTCTTTCTTTCCTTCTTTCTTTCCTTTCTTTCTTTCCTTTCTTTCTTTTCTTTCTTTCTTTCCTTTCTTTCTTTCCTTTCTTTTCTTTCTTTCCTTTCTTTCTTTCCTTTCTTTCTTTCCTTTCTTCCTTTCTTTCCTTTCTTTCTTTCCTTTCTTTCTTTCCTTTCTTTCTTTCTTTCCTTTCTTTCTTTCCTTTCTTTCTCTCCTTTCTTCCTTTCTTTCCTTTCTTTCTTTCCTTTCATTCTTTCCTTTCTTTCTTTCCTTTCTTTCTTTCCTTTCTTTCTTTCCTTTCTTTCTTTCCTTTCTTTCTTTCATTTCTTTCTTTCCTTTCTTTCTTTCCTTTCTTTCTTTCCTTTCTTTCTTTCTTTCCTTTCTTTCTTTCCTTTCTTTCTTTCCTTTCTTTCTTTCCTTTCTTTCTTTCCTTTCTTTCTTTCCTTTCTTTCTTTCCTTTCTTTGTTTCCTTTCTTTCTTTCTTTCATTTCTTTCTGTCCTTTCTTTCTTTTCTTTTTTTCGTTCATTTTTTCTTTCTTTCAATCATTCTATATTTACTTTATCTTTCCATGTTCTCATTTCAGTTATTTCCCTTTTTCACAACTTTGTTCTCTATTTATATATTATTGGTTTCTTGTTTCTATTAATCATATCCTCTTTCTTTGAAATTCATGATCATTCACTCTATTATTTATTTTACGAGTGTCCAGTATTATTTCGCTTTAGCTTTGATTATTTACGTAACCTTGCAATGAATTCGTATCTGTATTACCGAACATGACCAGATTCATTTCAATATCAACTCATTTGGTTACTTTATTAACTGATCATTGCGTTTTGATTCTTCACAATGTTACATTTTCAGTCACCATCACTTTTAATACAATTTCTTAATATAGATTTTAAAACATTTAAAAAAATGAGTAATGAAATGTAATAAAGACTATAATATCCTTGTAAAACTTTATATGGACATTTACTCTGCTAATTTGTTATTTAGAAGTGGGATATCTGTGTATTAGATGGAAGAAGTACATTGGATAGATGGTGTAAACATTTTATATAATATTTTATTCTCCATCTCCTCCATTTTTTATTGAGTTGAAACCTTTACCAGATAGCCCAGATAGGTTCAGATTTAAGGGAACAAAAATATCTAATGACAAATGCAAATAATAATAGTTTAAACTGAACTGTACAAGATATTCTGAGAGAGCGAACGATTATGAATGTCAGAGAAAGCAGGATCGTAGGGATATAGGGAGGCGCGCGTGTGAGCACGTGTATTGATACTGGAACGCGTGTGTTCTTGACGGGAGGCAGGAAAGCATGAGCCACTCCTTGCTCCCGCAGGTATCGTTCGTGCTGCGCTACGAGTTCGTGGACACGGCGCTGGAGGGCGCGCCGGTGCGCGGCGCGGCGAGCGCGTGCGACCGCGTGTTCACGTCGGCGGCGGCCGCGGCGGCGGCGTCTGCGGGGGCGGGGTCGTCCGCGGCGCCGGGGGCGGCGCCTGCCCCGGCCGCCGGCCGCTTCCAGTCGCCGCGCAGCGTCTTCTTCTACGGGCGCGGCGGCGCGCAGAACCTGAGCTGCGTGCTGCGCTTCGAGGCCGGCCCCGGGGAGCGCGTCAAGCTCACGTTCACGCGCGCGCGCTTCGGCGACCGCGCGTGCATGTCGCGCGTGGACGCGCGCACGGGCCGCTGGAAGTGCGCGCCGCTGCGCTCCAAGTTCGCCGCCGTGTCGCGCTACCTGGGCAACGCGGACGCCGCCGCGGAGCTGTGGGTCGCCGAGTACCCGTGGCCCGGCGTGCAGCTGCCGCGCGACTGCCTGTGCTCGCGCCTCACCGAGCCGCTCGTCATCAACACGCTCACGTCCTCCGTGGTGGAGGTCAACTTCACCGTCACCTTCATGAACATCACGCAGGACTTTGGGGACTTCTACTTCGAGGGCGAGTACCAGTTTCTGAGCGGCGCTGACGTGGACGGCAGCGTGTGCTCTTCGAAGAGGGAGGACCGCCGGCTGAGGGGCTCCAGCGGGGAGATCGCGCTGCGAAGCCCCACGACGAGAAAGGTGGCGCACGTTGAGGAGAAAACGACGCCGGAGGATCTGTCGGGTGGCGTGCGCTGCGTGAACCACCCGTGGTTGATCGAGCCCGAGGACACCGTCAACAACTTCCTCTACCTCAAGATCCGCGGCTTCGAGCTGTCGTCCCGAGGACCCGGAGCCAAGTGCCCCACGCTCAACCGCATAGTGGTGTACTCCGGACTGGACACGCGCGAGCCGAAAGTGGTTTGCCCTGAAGAGGGCGCTGGAGGGTTCGCGAGTGTGGGCGGTGGAGGTGGTGGGAGCGGCGGCGGGGGTGGAGGCACGGGTGGCGGATGGGGCCGGCCGCAGGTGGTGGAGGTGTTCAGTGACGGGTGGAACCGCAGCGGGAGCGGCGGAGGAGGCGGCAACGGCAGCGTGGAGGTGCCCGCCGCCAGCAACCCGCTGCTGCTGCTGGCGCCCCACGCGAGGAGCTTCGTGGTGGAGTTCCTGGAGAGGGAGCCCGGCAGCTACGCCGTCACGTGGATGGAGGTGTCCAAGCGGCCCCTGCTCACCGCCTCCAGCTCCTTCGTCATGAGTTCCATCAACATGCCCGACTGCCCCTATCGGTGAGTAAGATCTATTAATAACACCCAAGTTTAAAGCTAAAATAAATCAGCTATCCTTCTTTTCAACGCAGGAACTTGTGACATGAAACTCCACTGTCCGCAGATAGGAATTCCTTTTAAGAGCTGATTCTTTCCATAAAGTGTGTGGAATACTTCTCGTAACCGAAGGAATCTACTCTCCAACATTGATTTCATTGTTGCCATCCGGAGTTGCGACGGGAGGCGCGGAATGTGTAGTTTCGTTCATACATTGATTCATTCATCTGAATTCATCTCTCCTCTCGGCTCATAATAATTCAGATAGGCGTGCCTGGTACCTCTTAAGCAGAAGGGTGCTTACAAAGTAATTCAGACAATCGGGTTTGGAGGGGGGGTAACTCAATATCGTTAACTGGTTTAAGGAGATATTTTGGATGTTCTAAAGATTGGTAGGTGTGCAAGAGGTTACAAAGACCTAACAATTTAGCTTAAAACAACAATAAAATGTCTGTCGTTTTTTCATTACTAGTTTTCATTCTTTATATCTTCATTTCTATTCTACATCACAAACGTGTTGCTTTGCATTAAAAATGTAATTTTGAATGTTTGTTTTTACCCAAGAGTACTTTTAATAATAAAATGAGCAAACTCAGCTGAGATAATATTATTTCAGGTTCACCGAAAACTTTACTATAAAGAATGTGAAGGAATCCTCTCTCCTAGTCAATATTTTTAATGCTCCGTCTCTGTCTCTTGGCTCCCCACACTCCATTCCAGTATTGATTCTATTGAGCCTTTTATTTCCTTCTCTTACATCGAGTTGCAACTTTTTGTTCTCCCACCTCATTTTGTCTGCCACCTTTCGCTGTGCCATCTTCTTTGTCACCCTTGTTCTTTTCGTCTCATCCGCCACCAACAGTATCTTTCCTGGACCGGCTTTCGCCATTGCATTCCTCTGCTACCTCAACTGTACGTCTCTGAACAGAACTGACTTAATCATCAGGTGCTATCAAGGTCTCCATCACCCCGTCACCCCGCTCTCCTCTCCCGCTGCGCGTCATTCGGCTTTACCTCATACCAACCCTGAGTTGAATTCGCTCCCACCCCCCAATTCAACATCCCGATAACAAGAAGTGGTGTCACTTCGTATTCCCTTGACTACCAGTCTCCCTGCCACACTTCCGCCTTCTCCTTTGTTGATATATTTACCCTTTTCCAATCTGTATTCTTATCATATCGCCATTCTAGTTCATTAAGTTTTTACCTTTCTCAGCGACTGCCACTTCATCATCTTATCACTTTCCTTTCCCCACCTATTCACCTTGCCTTCCCCTCCCCATCTCTCTTTATTTCTTTCGTTCCCGGTGAATATTTATTTCGTTCCCGGTCAATTACCCTTTTCCTCCCACCCGCTTTGACCAGTCTCTTTCCTTGTCAGGCTTTCGCACTCGCCCGTTGCACTCAGCGCGCGCTACCTCCACCGCAATCGCCGCGGCTCCAAACAGAGCTGACTTAATCAGCAGCCGCAGTTCGCGATTGCGATCGGAGCTCGTATTTCTTGCCGCCGCGCTGCACAACCAGAGCGCGCCTCTGTGTTTGCCCAACCGCCCTCGCTACAGCTCGACGTCGAACTGGGAGCTTTGTGGCACACTTTTTGATAGCAACTTCAATGAAGATACCGCATTACATAGAGGACGCTGTATGAAAATCTTCTATTCTGATATATGTTATTTTATTATTGAAAGTGTGTACTCTTTTTGAATGGAAAATCTACACATTTTCTGTAAATTTTTATTCTTTTGCTTTTACTGAAACTCACTGCTTGGAATAACGGGAACAATTCACGGTATGCAATTCGTGATGTACAGTTCAAGATCTGAGATATACTTATTTTCTTTCTTTAATTCAACTGTTATCAAAAATCAGTATTCATTTGGAATCGATACGTTTATTCAACTAAATTAACAAGGTGTAAAAACGTGTATTTAAATGTTTTCTATAAGAGTAATGAGAGATCTTTGTCATGATTTCTGCGTAATACTATTTATGTGTAATACTATTGTCTTTGTAGTTTATAGTGTTCAAGAATCGCCTAGTAAAGATGCAATTTTTAAACGTATTCTGAGTTAAGTTAAACTATTGCATTACGGTCCATGATGTACTTCACTTACCTATCTACTTAATAAAGTATTATAGTGCACATGATAAGCTTGTTTGAAACCATTAAAAATTACAGTAATTTTCATTTTTCAGATCGAATTTTATATCTTGAGCCAAATTAAATTTATGTTTTTCTTAATCATGACTGAACACATGCCTACTTCTGACCAAAACAGTGGCTGTTAACTCAATGTTTCTTTCCTCACAATATTTATCAAAAGCTGAAAATTCAAAGATGCCAGGAATCCGCTACTTTGCGTTTTAAATCATTTTGGTTAATTCTGAAAATTGAGTGCAACGAGAATGAGTCAGCGACCATGATCTCATTTTCGCCACCTGCTTATTACGGAGTTGCAGAAATCTCCAGTCGCCGCCGGCCGCCTATCTGAGAATCGCTCGCCATTTTTACTCGCTAGTCTCGCGACTCTCCGCGTGTCGCGCTCGCACTTCGATGCGGGAGATAAGACGCGAACGATAGCGGAACCTAGTTCGCTGCCGCGCGCGGGTCTTTATGGCTTGCGGTTCAGCAAGCACGCCTCGCCTTGCGACCGTCTCGCCTGCCCATTCTTCCCTCAGCTGACATCTTGCCACGAGCCGCCTCGTTCCGCTTCGTCCTGCCTCATCCTGTCTTTTCCTGTTTTCTCCCGTCACGTCTCGTCTCATTCTCCCATCTAGTCTCATTCCGTCCCGCCTCGTCCCGTCCCCCCCCATCTCGCTTCTCTACATCTTTCTCTTAGTGGTTTTGACTGCTTTTCGCCATCTTTCTCTGTCTTGTACTGACTCTCTTCGTCTCTCTCCTGCTCTCTCAGTCTCTCCTTGATTTTTTTCGACTCTCTTCGTTAATTTAGACTCTATTTACCCCAATCCACATCTATCTACCTCTGTCCACCCATTTCCCTCCCTCTCCGTTAGTTTTGTCTCGCTCCGCCTCTCTCCCTCTGTCCACGTCCCTACGTTGATCTTCATCTTTCTCCGTCTCTTTTCGTCTCTCTCCGACTCTCTCTCAACTCTCATCAACTCACCCCAACTCTCCCCAACTCTCCCCTTCACACCTTGTTGTGTCTCTCACCGGTCTGTCATGCTCATTCTCGTACGCACCTCACCCCAACTCGGATTTGTTTTGTCCTTATCTTACCCGCGCGTCGCCACTGCCCCACTCGGATCTTTTCTCTATTTTGCTCTCGGCTCTTCTCTACTTCACTCCCGTCTCTTCTCCACTTCACACCCACCTCTTCTGATTTTCACTCCCGTCTCTTCAAGTTATCGCTCCCGGCTCTTCCCCAAATCACTCCCGCCTCTTCTCCCCTTCACTCTCGGCTCTTCTTCCCTTCACTCTCGCCTCTTCTCCACTTCGCTCCCGCCATTTCTCCACTTCACTCACGCGTCTTCTCCACTTCACTCCCACCTCTTCTCCACTTCACTCCCGTCTCTTCCCCACTTTGCCCCCGCCTTTTCTCCACTTCACTCCCACCTCTTTTCCACTTCACTCCCGCCTCTTCTCCATTTCACTCCCGCATATTCTTCACTTGCCTCTCGATGCTCCGCATCGTCCTGTCACGTTATCTCCTTGATCTCGCCTTGCTGTTTTTTCCCCTGGATGACCCTGCGTTTTGCCGTCGTCTCCGTCTGGACGATCCCTTTGCCTCGCCCTCGCTTCCGGCTGGCCCTCGCCTTGCTTCCATCTTATCTCCAACTCAAACCTGCATCTCCCTACCTCAATCCCTTTGATCCTCCCCCACTCCCGCCTTTTCTCTAACCCGTCCCCGTATAATATCCAATAGCTGTTTATCTCTCTCGCCAATCTATCTACTGTCACCAGTCATTCTTTCCTCATATCGCTCCACCACGCTTGGCTCTGCCTAGTTCCCTTTTATTCATCAACCCGTTTCTTTCGGGTGCCTCGTCTTGCCTTCGGTATGTTTCCGTCTCGCGTACAACTCATACTCTTCTCGCCCACGCCTCGCCCAGACTCGCACAATCTCTAGTACTCGTGTTGGCCCCGGCTTGTCCCCGGTCACGCCTTGCGCTTACCCCTGTGAATAGAGAGGTCGGAGCACTGCTTTACTAGCCATTGCGTTTTTCATGAATGCGGTTTATGTATCGCGGTGAGGAAACAGTTATTGTTACAGCGAACTACCTCTTTCTGTTTGCCCGAGTTTTATAGTTTGAGGTTCAGCGCCAGTAAATGGCGACCTGCTCGACTGCGTCGTGTTTTATCCCTTTTCTTTGAGGTTTTTATTTACTGCTTGCGCGCGTTTGCTTCGAATTCCTCAAACATAAACTGGCAAATCGGCTGCCTGACGAAACGTAAAAGAAATAACGATTGAAGCTTACTTTGAAAGGGTATGAAAACGGAGTTTGAAAAGTTTCTGCTTTTGTCATATCGCGAGCAGATTTTTCTGGACGGTTTTATAAAATGTTACTTTCAGATAATAAGGTTGCAATCGGTTGTAGCAACGAGTCACTCTAGTAACTATATTAACCATTTCGATATATGTGAGCATTTTTGTTAAGTTTGTTGAAAGTTCCAGTTATAAAATTATTTGCTCGCATTATTACTTAATAATTATCACTCTCTGGCAATTTAAAAGTATAAGATTATTCCACATAAAAATAGATGTTGAAAGATCGAACAATAAAGGTGAAAATCGAAATGACCATATTAATGGTTCATGACCATGAGTTATTTTCGATGTATTAGTAATGTGTAAACTATTCAAATTGCCATACTTTTTATCAGGGTTTGATTTACTTTATTAGTATATTTACAAGGCTTTTCCTCCCCATCTGGTTTTGCCATTTTATAATCAAGAATGTCGTAGTGGAATTATCAACATTATCAATCCAAAATGAATGACGTTAATGTAATTGGACTGTCGTTTCTTCCTCTTTAATTAAACAATTTCTTTCCACATCTGTCTACAGTGTTTTTTACCCGAGTCACCCAAGTAATGAGAGACGTATTCATGAAAGCGCGCGGCGATTGGCAGTTGTGAAAGCGGCATTCGACATTTCGCCCGCCCTCCCGCAGGCAAGCCGGACATTAGCGAATTTCCCTTGGCCCTACTCCAGTTGACCGATCACGCTAGTCCTGATTCGCTGCAATTGAGGTCGCTTTATGTTCCGTTGCTGTTTATATTTTCATTCATTTCTTTGCGTGTCAAAATTTTTCAACGCGTTTTCTAGCTGTCGTTCAACTGAGTCCTTCTCTTCTTGTGAATAAAATGCACTGTTAGATACATTAAATAAGTGTAGTACCTTTTCGTGTACTGGGAGTGTCACTTCAGGTAGATCAAGCTTTTAGATAAAATTCTGTCTGAGAAGATAATTGACTGATAACATTTTATTTCGCATTGTTTCTGACAACGTTCGTTATCTTAATCGCTTTAACAGGTACTGTTATTAATTATGTGAACAACTGTGATGAATTTACACATCAATGGTGAACATGAAAGGGGGGTACGAAAAAGAAACGCCATGATAGCCATGATTGTCAAGGAAGAAGGGGTGTTCAATCTTGCCAAGTACATTTGTGTGATAACGTAGACTGCGTATGCAAGTGAGACCTCGTTTGACCCTGAGGAATATTACAATAAATTGAATTAAGATATGCACAATTTTAGGAAGTATATTCGCTCAGTGAAGTGACACATGTGCAGTCGTATTTTTATATTTACGTCAACATATATTTCATTAATTTATTTGCTTACTGAATTTGGTCGTAGGGACTGACGTTAGTCTCGTAGATATACCAAAGTGTACATTACTACATGGCAACTGTAAATAAAGTTTATAGTTTGAATATACATTGGTGTTAAGCGATTGAAAGACTCGTCTTAGAATCAGAAAGTAGTATATTTGAAAATATTTACATCAATGTATTGAGAGAACCATGTAATGAGAAATACTACGAGAAAAATTTTGAAGAGTACAGTTATAGAGCAAATTTCATTTTCAACATGGATCTTGATTTCTTCCCATGAAGGACATTTTTAAAGATAATTCAAGATTTATTAAATGAACTTGTATTCATTATTTTAAAATGTCTTATTTGTAATATATAAATAATAATTTAAGTAATAATTAAAATTGCTTCACCTTTTGTGGACAGATAGCTGTTCTTCCATCTTCCTCACGCATTATTCGGATTAATAGCGTCTCATTCCCTCAAAAGATGATAGTTCACAAAAAAGACATTCATGTCAACATTAATCAATAGGCCCACGGTTGTTGCGAGGATCATTCTCACGTATGTGATCTTGCTCACACGGGCAAATAACAAATGACTTACATAAGCATATTACATAATGAGTCAACAGAAATATTTTAAATTAAATTTAATGAAGTAAACCCGGGAAACGAATCACGCCGTGTTGCTACTGGTTTACACCATGTTGGTACAGCATAGTGACAAATATAAAATATTTTAAGAGCAAATATGTTTATTATAGCGCAATCATGCTATGATCAGCACGAGTCACCTATGATTCAAAACTAGAGGTCACAATGAAAACGTAGGCATCCGCTGTCGGAATTAATATCAACTTGGCTGTCTGCGAGTCACTGTGACCCAGACACAAATGTCAACGTTTTTGCTGTCATGCTACCATCTTCACTTCGCCCTGAGGAAGTTCGCAGCATGACGGCCGAAACATTAGCATTTGTGTCTAGAACGCGGTGTCTCCCGCGCATGCAAGAAGATAAAGACGTGTTCTGCTTCAATCTTCTTCTGTCTTTCCAATCATCTTCTTCGATGTGAGAGATGTCTCATTGGCTTGCACACCATCATACCATGTGAGTCTTGGTCTACCACTCTTTCTGTGCACCTCCAAGGTTTTGATGGCCATCTTTCCTCCGGCATTCTTTTAAGATGCCCATACCATTTTAACTTTCTCCCTTCTATTGTACCCATTATATCCAAAATTACACTTACTTGCTGCTTTATATTTTCATTTTTGATTCTTTCCATGAACGTTTCACTACAGCTGCGTTTCCAAAACCCCACTTCCATAGCCTTTACCTTTTTCTCATTGTTTTTTGAGGTCTCCCTCAACGCAGCACCGTACGATACCATCGTATGGTGTTGAATCGATACATTACTCAGCACCATTAGATAAAGAAATGCCAATTATTTTTTTCCAACAAAGTGTTCCAAAAAGTGACTTCTTGGCTGTTCGGGTGACTCCGCATAGTGGGCTGAGCGGCCGACATTTCTCCTGACATGTCGCAGGCTTCCTCGGGGCAGTAACGCCGCGTTGCTGCGCATAGGGCATTATGTATTGTCTGGCCTGGGCACCCGGGTGAGGCAGGACATGACAGGCGAAAGGTCGGCCGTTCAGCCCACTATACGCGGCGTCACCAGGACAGTCGAGAAGTCGTCGACTCGAGCCGCGGAAGCTTACACGTTTCCAGAAGTGGTTGACTGAGTGGGCGTGTCCCCGCCCGCGCGTGTGTTGCAGGTGCCCGGAGCTGAACGCGTGCATCAGTGCGGCGCTGTGGTGCGACGGCGCGCGCCACTGCCCGTCGGGCTTCGACGAGGAGGACGCCAACTGCGCCTACCAGCTGGGCGTGCCGCTGCTGTACGTGGCGATCGGCGCGGCCGCGCTCGGCGCCCTGGCGCTGCTCATCGCCATCACGGCGGGCGTGAAGCTGCGCCAGCACCGGCGCGCGGCGGCGGCGGCCGAGCGCCAGAAGCACAAGACGGCGCCGGGCCACGTGACGCGCGGCGTGGCGGACGTGGCGGACGGCGGCCCGCCCGCGCACGCGCAGCTCGGCCACCCGCGCGGCCCGCGCCCGCACCACGCCAACCACCTGCACATCAACCACCTGCACAACAACGGCGACGGCGTGGTGCCCGTGGGCAAGCGCTTCCCGCCGCCCTCGGCGCCCGACGACCTCTTCCTCGACGGCAAGGACAGCCTGTGTTGACAGGACGTCGTCACCATGGAGACGACCGTGTGACGCGCCCCGCGCCCGAGCCCGCGCCCGCGACCCGAGCCACGCCCCTTGCGCTGATGCACGTGATGACCCCCAGACCGGATGCAGCAGGTGGGATGCAGCTGCCCAAACGAGTTGGCTCAGTCGTGTTGAACCCTCCGATGAGCGTTGAACCTTTCGGTGAGCGTTGAATACGTCGATGAACGTTGAGCCCTCTGATGAGTGTTGACCCCTCGGATGAGTGTTGACTGCTCGGATGAGTATTGAACCCTCGTACGAGTGTTGAGCCCTCGGATGAGTGTTGAACCTTTCAATGAGTGTTGAACCCTCCGATGAGTATTGGAGGAGGCGACGTATCCATTTTGTAACGTACTCGAATCTACACGCGCGCTCTCCCAAGACATTTGAAGCGTTCTAACGTGTTATCGTGAGAGTGTGTTAAATACTTGGGATTGCACACCACTCATTGATTTGTAATACATCTTGCTTCCTTGCGAGACGCTTGAATTCTCTTGACAGAATGCGACTCTGGTATCTCTGTTTTCCTCACTCGCTATCTCGCGACGACACTCGTAGACTGTGACTAAGCTACAAACTGCTTCCATGCAATTACCAAACTTTAATGTGCAAAAAACTCATTTGTGAGCCCTATTGAAAATTCCAGGGTTAGACATGAGGTTTTGAATTCTGCATGAAGAAATATTTGATAAAACTTCTCTTGAATGAATATTCGTTTTGAGTAAGTCATCTACGTTTTAGCTTGACTCGGTCTGAAGGAGCAGTAAAATATAACAAAAAAATCAGTAAATCACATATGAAAGAGTTTATCACAGTTCAAGTCGAACGAAAATAATTTTATGTACAACGACCGTTATACTGTATATTGCCTTGAAGAAATGAGAACATCTAAATTATCGAGAATTAACATTACTAAGTTTCGTAAAGACAGACGCTTTAATATGTGTTTTCTTAAATCTTTGTGTACATATGTCATTGTCAGTGTCAGATGAATTTTGCTGTGATTTGTGCAAAGTCAGAAAACTCATTTACAGATGTCATAGTTGATTAACTTGGCCATTTCAAGTTGGTGTTATTAGATATTTTGATAATAAAGACCAATCTTCATGAGATGGATCAACGCACTGGTTATAAGAAATACGTCGTCACTCGCAGTGACAATAGCTATAATAACATTTATTGATTGTGGTGTGTCCCTACGATCGTAGAGCAAACAGGCTGGGATACAGCGTGCGTTCGACAGCATGGGGTCATCACGTGAACAGAGCATTGATGCTATTCCTCGGAATAGGGTCTAGGAGCAGCCAGGGCCAAATTATCACAGGTTTTTATTTTGTTTTCAAGCTTTTGTCAAATTTGTTGTTACTAATCCACGTTTTGTGTCGAAGCACTCTGAAGGAAAAACGTTAATTCTAGAACTGTTCAACAGAAAGCTCAGAAAAATATTGATTTTCTTCAAATAATTTTCTGCCCCTTCACTAAAAGGGAATAAGCAGTTTAAAATGTCTGTTTGATATATAAGTTCAAACTGAAAGCATATATTCAGAGTAATTTTCCTCAGAAACTTCGACATTAATTTTATTTTTATCGCTTTCACTGTAAACTATTTAGTTTGTGTACCTTATTAAGTCCGCGACAAAGCGGAAATATGAGAAAACACAGCTGTCGCGTCGTTGCGCAAGACAGCGCCTCTAGGCGGCGCGACGGTGGACTTCGGCGTCGGAGGAGATTGAGGTTATGTCTGCCCGAGCGGAGCCGACGGCGACGGCATCGGCCAGATAGATCCACGCACGGCAGCGCGCTTTCCCTTTTATTCCTCCGAAGGGGGACTTCTCCCGCCTGCCGGCGTGCGGACGAAGTCGTCCGGCGGGGCGGCAGGGCGTGCTCGCGCCAGCTTCCTTCCACCTGAGAGCACAAGCGAGAGAAGACGCCAAGATGGCGGCCGCGGGGGCCTTTGTGAGCTCAGAACAGTTGAAGCGCGCCGTGCGTGGAGAGACGGCCTCGCGCGTAGACCTCGCCACCGGCTCCGCTGCCGGCAGAGAGAGAGAGGCAGGGTGAGAGACAGAGAGAGAAAGTGAGCAAAGCGAAGCTGGAAGGAGGAAGCGAAGGAAAAGGAAGAATAAAAGGATGTGACGGTTTTATCGGAGCGAACCGGCGCGCCGGGTGACATCCCCCTTTCGAGTCTGCCCTTCCTCCCTTTTTCTACCTTCACCAAGAGAGTCAGGCAAGTCCCCCGCTGGCTCCACACGGTTCTCCATGGTGATCGCTCCGTGCGAACAAACTCACCGACCGGTGACTATGGAAGAAACGACGGTGTCTTGGACATGCACTCTGCCTAGAAGCGGACACCGACTCAACAACAGGAAGTGGTTGTTTTTTTTCGTAGGCTCTCTTGAGCGAACGTTTTCGAGCACAAGAGGACGAACGCGGTCGTCGATTTCAGAAAGAGACACGAGTGATTTAACCGTGCGCAGATGACCGACTTCAAAGTGACACGTAAGTTCTTGTAGTGAGAGATCTTCGTATGGTTTTCAGCGAGTGTGTTCGTCTTGTTTGATACGTGGAATGTAGCAGACGACGATTTTCTAGAAGGTTTGGGTTGGTACGTGGAGGCTACCGCCCCTCGCAGATTCTGCGAGGCAGTTCCCGGACTCTTCTGCTGCCAAAGATGAGAAAAAATGTTACGTTCTGCTCTTGCACGAAGCCAAAGATCTTTGTATGAAGGTTGCAATGTGAAACCTTTGTAAAGCGAGGACGGGCATGTAGTCTTCACGAGGCGATGTCTTTGCTCAAATTCCGAACATTGGGGAGAAGAATTCATATTGTTTCGATTTGTTCTGAGATGTACTACGTTTTGTGTGAAGACATACCTACGTGAAAATCATACATTGATTGTAATATGTGGGAAAATATTTTATGTGCAGAGTGTTTAAATATGTATTAATATTTGTTTAATGGTGTTTTCTGTTTATGTATAACATATATATGAGATTGTCGTTGACACCGAGGGTGTTCGGATATGTTTTAAACTAACCGTTGTTTTTAACACAGGGGTTTAGTAATTTCAGTGGTGATGGGTGATTTGTGGAATGCGTCTGTAAACACATTAAAATTGAAATGTCCAGTAATGTTTGTATTGTATGTTTCTTTGTAATCATTTCAATGTTTTCTAAGCTTGTCCCCTCCTCTCCGTTCAAAGCAGTTACCATGGATGTAGAAAAGAAAAAAATCATGTCACCGATTAATTTTCATGTCTTAGCAACGCCAAATGAAAAATCTAGTTCACAATACGACGTAATGGGAAAGGTCTTTTGTCTCCAGGGCGAGTAAATCAATATTTTTTAATATTTTAAAAATCTTCTTTAATGATTACATATGGCCTCACAAATTCTAAATATCATTAAAATACGTGTGTTAATTTTAGCAAGTGAAAGAAAGCAAAATGTTTATCAATTTATTAATTCTTTTGAAAATAGGGTTTTGACTTGTTTTAATTTATCTCCAGCAAAAGTGTCAGTAGTTAAATTAAATTAAATTCAAATATTTGTTTAACCTCTTATGTCGTCCAAGAAACTTCGACAAAGCTTGTGTTTCACAACGTCCTCTTGTGAACGGTGATTACATGGGGCATTGAAACTGTATCTAAAGTCGGTGCGCATCCCACGAGACGGAACGTGAACTATTGGGCGTGTGTCATTTGTTCACAGACGTGACACCATACCGTGCCATTTTGTACGCTGCTTTCGTAGCCAAAAGTATGTTGTGCAGTTGAACTGCTTTGTTTGAGAAATTTGGGGCACTTTTTTGAGTTTCATGACGTATTTTATTACAGAGGTGAAACTCAAATTTTCAATTGGAAGATTGAGATTTTACAGAGAATTTTACACCTAACAAGAGACATTTGTAATATAGACTTAAGAAACGTGCCAAAAATATCACTTGTATAATGAGCTCTTTGAAAGCAACACTATAATTTGTAGTGAAAGGCCACATTTGTGTCATGGTGTATGGAGAGCGCTAAAACTGATAACGTGATTTTTGGAGATTTCTTGTCTCCTCTGATTTCGACCCAATGCTTCACGTTCTCTATCCCAGAGACGATGAAATGTGAACGGGTGATCCGATTTGTATCCTTCTGGAGAAGTTTCTTTTCTCAAGATTTGTTTTCGATTCCTCAGATGCTGTATCCCTGAGCGCCACACTCATCATGTCTATATGAGTCCATGTGAAACTAAAGCTGAACAAGACTGGGTGTGAGAATCTTCCCCTTAATAAAATTATTTTGTACAAAGAGTACAAAGTGGCTTTTTATTGACCCTTTTCAATTCCTGTGCCTAATATTTCCATTAACTTTTTTTAGGAGAAACCGATGAATCAACCTCATTTCTTATAAGAGTTTACATAAAGATGCATGATCAAACTTCTCAACGTTAGAAGACAAGAACTTTTTACCTAGCTGATTGGTAAGCTTCACAAATTCCTATAACGGGTGTGATGGTGATGGATACTTTGTTGGTGAAGGATATAATTATGTATTTTGCTCTGAGTTTGGTGCCATTAAAACTATAATTTTGAACAATATATTAGTTCAATTGTTCCATAAATGTAAAAAGTATAAACCGAATGATTGCTGGTTGCAAAATAATGGAATACAGCATGCACATGATCTTTGAAAATTTCACTAAATATGACTAGTTAACCAAGACCCATCTCGAAAGATATAATATGGTGCAGGTAAAAGGGATAATGCTAATTGAGCAATATTTCCTCTTTAGAAAATAACATATAATTCGAGAGTTCTACATAAAACTATTATCTCCCCTCAAATGTAATTTGCAAATAGAAGCTAAGACACATTACTTTTTTTCTGACTAGTCATGACACCATATTTCTGAAGGAACGCACAAATATCCACTGGACATTCAAATATTCTCCGCATTTTCATACATTTTATTATTGCTAAATATTGTCCTAATTTTCAAAGTTCAAGTAAATATTTAAATGCTAGAGAGCCCCGTAATTAGTTATATCAAGTTTTATAAGTAACTCTCTGATTATCTGTCTATAAAGTAACTACTTCCACTCAGCACACCCTCCATACCAGCTCAGCACGCCAATCTCAACATGTCTCGCATTGCCCATGCTGAGCTTCCTGTCCGCCCTATATATCCTGAATGCTCCCACAAATCCCAAACCCCTGATGCCCAACATCGCTCAGCAAAAGTGGCGTCTAGATAATTTCCTCAATCAGCGAAAGTACTATAATTGTTCATTAGGTAAAGGTAAGTTAAACACAATAGCTTACGTAATAATGAGTATCACACATTAGTTTTCAATGTTCAACTATATGTATTACAAATTGTATGCAGAAGATTTTAATACATACTAATTACACTCGAAGTCCAAGTATTATTACACTACAGAAAGTGTTATTAATTAAAAGACCTTAAGAGATTGTAAAGAATTGAACACAAGGTGCTGTGGAAATGGATCGTGGAATTAAATTTCAAGGGAACATAACCCTATTACAAAATAGTTACATAATTCGTACTTAAATAATTTTATAATTGTGATTATATTTTGCAAACACTTCACCCGATACACTAATGAGATTAAGCACGTAAGGAAACTAGTGGTAAAGGAACATTTAGTAGCAGCTGCCTGACTCGGCTGGCGGCGCCGGGGCTCACGTCTGCACACAGAGCCACGCCCACCCGGCGCGCGAGCCCCCAGGTGCTGGCGGCGCGGTAAGTACGCGTTAGTTCGCATTAGCATTTATGAGCGGCGGAATGTCTGTGTCTTAAGCGGCCCTCCCCCTCGCGCTCCTCGCACTCGCTCCTTTAAGTCCGCGATTATTTCCGCGGGGGCGAGAGTCACCCTCGCGCGTCTGGTGTTTCTGCGATACACTGTGCACCCCGAAACCCACCCCCAGGGCACCAACTACCTTCCCCCCCCCCCACCGGGTCAACACCTCGTCACCACTCTGCCCGCCAGTATCATAGTTTTTCCATTCTGTCTTGCTTTTTTGGTTACGTGTTCTGGTATCACCAACGTTGCCGGCCACTACTCGGGCTCTTCATTTTCAGTGCCGTCACCTCCCGGTCACGACAGTGTTTAGTGTTAACACCTCTCAGTATGCCTCGTCTTAGTCCTTCCACCTCTTAGAACCGCCATCCATCAGTTCCGCCACCTCTCCATCCTGTCACCTCTTAGTTCTTCTATCTCTCAGTCCCGCCATCTCTCAGCTGCGCCATCTCTCAGCTGCGCCATCTCTCAGCTGCGCCATCTCTCAGCTCCGCCACCTCTCAGCTTCGCCATCTCTCAGCTTCACCATCTCTCAGTTCCGCCATCTCTCAGCTCCACCATCTCTTAGCCCCACCATTTCTCAGCTCCGCCATCTCTCAGCTCTACCATCTCTCAGCCCCGCCATTTCTCAGCTCCACCATCTTTCAGCTTCGCCATCTCTCAGCTTCGCCATCTCTCAGTTTCGCCATCTCTCAGCTCCACCATCTCTCAGCCCCGCCATTTCTCAGCTTCACCATCTCTCAGCTCCGCCATCTCTCAGCTTCGCCATCTCTCAGTTTCGC
Source organism: Teleogryllus occipitalis (assembly GCA_011170035.1). NCBI lineage: Eukaryota > Metazoa > Arthropoda > Insecta > Orthoptera > Gryllidae > Teleogryllus > Teleogryllus occipitalis. The sequence continues at coordinate 60,416 of BLKR01003344.1, forward strand.
CATCTCTCAGCCCCGCCATTTCTCAGCTCCGCCATCTCTCAGCTCCGCCATCTCTCAGCTTCGCCAATTATCAGCTCCGCCATCTCTCAGCTCCGCCATCTCTCAGCTTCGCCATCTCTCAGTTTCGCCATCTCTCAGCTCCACCATCTCTCAGCACCGCCATTTCTCACCTTCACCATCTCTCAGCTCCGCCATCTCTCAGCTTCGCCATCTCTCAGCTTCGCCAATTATCAGCTCCGCCATCTCTCAGCTTCGCCATCTCTCAGTTTCGCCATCTCTCAGCCCCGCCATTTCTCAGCTCCGCCATCTCTCAGCTCCGCCATCTCTCAGCTCCGCCATCTCTCAGCTTTGCCATCTCTCAGCTTCGCCATCTCTCAGCTTCGCCATCTCTCAGCCCCGCCATCTCGCAGCTTCGCCATCTCTCAGCTCCAGCATTTCTCAGCCCCGCCATTTCTCAGCTCCGCCATCTCTCAGCTCCGCCATCTCTCTGCTTCGCCATCTCTCAGCTCCGCCATCTCTCAGCCCGCCGTCTCTCAGCTCCGCTATTTCTCAGCTTCGCTATCTATCAGCCCCGCCATTTCTCAGCTTCGCCATCTCTCAGCTCCGCCATCTCTGAGCCCGCCGTCTCTCAGCTCCGACATTTCTCATCTCCGCGAACTCTCAGCTTCGCCGTCTCTCAGCTTCGCCATCTCTCAGCTCCACCATCTCTCAGCTCCACCATCTCTCAGCCCGCCGTCTCTCAGCTCTGACATTTCCCAGCTTCGACATCTCTCAGCTTCGCCATCTCTCAGCTTCGCCATCTCACAGCTCCGCCATCTCACAGCCCCGCCATCTTTCAGCCCCGCCATCTTTCAGCCCCGCCATCTTTCAGCCCCGCCATTTCTCTGCCCCGCCATCTCTCAGCCCCGCTCTCTCTCTGTCTTGAAATGTATCAGACCCACTACATATCAACCCGTTCACCTCTTAGTCTTACCATCACTCTACCACGTTATCTCTCAATCTCACCTTTTATTCTCGCCAGGTTTCAGTCCCGCCATCACTGAACCCTTAGTCTCATCACTTCGCAGCACTACCACAATCTAATCTCGCCACCTTATAGTTCTTCGAGTCTTCAGCCTTCTCTCATTTTACTACATCTCTTCATGTGATTCCTGTACATCTCAGCTATATCCTTTGTCAGTCCCATCCCCGCCTCCCGAGTTCGCCGTTCCACCGCCTGCACCTCAAGCTTGCACCCTGATGTCCCGACGTCCAGTAATCACAGTTTTCACACATCCGGTAACTCCGTTTACCCTTTGCCTCGTTTTACTTCCTTCCCACTTTCCCGCTGTCCCGCATCTTCACCCGCGCCCCCGCCGACTATTCCATCCCCGCTCCCAGATGTATATTCTTCCCCTCCCCGCCCCGACCCTTCCGGGCTACTTGGGCTCCTCACACTTCTCCAACTCCACTACAGACTCACCCCCTTCGCTCATACCACCTACTCTTTCCCCCGCCATTCCACACACCTCCCTGGGGGTGGAACAAAACTGTCTCTCCTCTCCTCACTCACACCACCCACCCTTCCCCCCACCACTCCACTCACCTCCCAGGGGGTGGAACAAAACTGTGGCAGGGGCGGCGACGTGCCCGGACTGGGGGATCAACGCGCCCCATTTGTGAAGCTTACTTACCTCGTAAGCGGCGCTATCCAAGCTTCTTGGGCTTGGGGCTTCCTCAACCCCCGCACCCGCTTTTCCCCTCCGGCCATGACGCGGAGCGTGCGCAAACACCCGTGATTTGTTTCAATTTGTCGCGCTAACGTATGCGCGGAGATCGCGCTCGTGTTATGAGCGGATCCCCGCCCGGGGGCATGGGTCGAAGGGAGGGAGGGAGGGAGATTGCGCGATGATGAGGAGGAGCCCGGAGACGGGGGAGAAGTTGCTGCGTGGGTGGAGGATAAGGACGCGCCCGGAGGCAAAGCGAAGAGGAGGTCCCGGCCGAATAGCAGGATTCTAGATTTGCAAGCTGTTGTGTTAGGATAGCGTCGGGGAAGGGAGAGCGCCGACTTAATGTTAGGATGGCGGGAGGAGAGCACGGCTTTATTTTAGGATAATGATGTGGAGGGGGAGCGCAGTTCTATATTAAGATGGTGGTGGGGAGGAGCGAGTGCGATCTTTTGGATGGCGGGGGGAGTGTGGCCTTCTGTTAGGATGGTGGTGAGGAAATGGCAGCGCAACAATATGTTAGGATGGCAGCAGCAGAGCGGGGCCTTATGTTAGGATGGTGGCAAGTAAGATGGAGGGCAGCCTTATGTTAAGATGGTGATGGGGAGTAGGGAGCTCGATATTAAGTTGGGATGGCGGGGGAGAGCGCGGCCATCTGTTAGGATGGCGGCGAGGAGGTGGCATGGCAACAATATGATAAGATAGCAGAAGCAGAGCGTGGCTTTATGTTAGAATGGTGACACGGAAGGGGGAGGGAAAACTTATGTTAGGATGGTGGCGAAGAAAAGAAGAAGCCTGGTCGTATGTTAGGATGGAGTCGTGGAAGCGGTAGCGCAGCCATATGTTAGGCTAGCGGCTGAGATTATATCCCTTTCCTTATATTAGAGGCAGCTCAGTCATATGTTAGGATGTAGGCGAGGAGGAGGGAGTGAATCCTTCTGTTAGGACGGCGACAAAGAACGCGGATTAATTTTAGGATGGCAGAGGAAAAGTGCCCTTATTTTCAAATGCCGGTGGGGTGAGACTTATTTGGGATGGTGGTGGGAAGTAGACCACACCACCTTTTGCTACAATGTTAGCACAGGAAATGAGCGCCGCCAAATGATAAGGCGAGAAGGAGGAGCACGATCTAATATTAAAAAGTCGACCTGACGCAAAGGGGTCTCTATGCTAGCGTTTGAGGGAACTACCTGGAAGCTGTAACTGAAATGCACTTCTTGGAAGTTTCTAACCGCACACGATTAGATTTGCTCTGTGGTGGATGTAGTCATTTGAATAATTCGAACAAATGAATAACCCATTTATCACTTCCACGAAGTGTGGAATAAAAATTCATGTGTTAAAGGTTGCTTCGTATTGCGGTAAGTAATATGAAACCCCACATCAGATTGTACAATTATTTCATTGCAAAGCAACACATGAATATTATTTCTACACTTGCTTTGCCAGTTCGGGATGGTCATGATATTGTCTACTGCAGTTTTATGATTAATTTTCCTGTATATTTCTATTTATTCAAATTATTTAATTTCCTAAACTACAACTGTTATTGTTGTCATACTCAAGCAAAATTGCAATTTTAAATGTGTATAATTTTTATTTCTGCAATGCTTACTTTCAAGCTAAATATTCATCGTATGATGTAATATGTTCAAACAAAGAAATTTAAAAGGACACAATATATCTCGTGTTATGAATAGTATTAATAAAGCGTCATTTACGCACAGGTATTCCAACACTTACAAGATAATTCTTTCCAATATTGAAGCGACGATGTAACGGAATATTCAGAATGACATTAGATTGTTATGGTTATGTAAAGGTAATAATGACATACGTCGTAAGCCCATAGTAGATTGGCTTCGAATATTCTTGAACAATAAAATAAACTTTCACATTCTCAGTTTTGGTTACTCAGTCAAATGGTTTTACCCACACCAGATCAATTGCGGAAGTAATAGTGCAGTTGAAAAAATTATTTTTTGGTATAGAAAAATGGCGTTTTTACTGAAATCACGAAGGAAGGAAAAGAAACGCACGTAAAGGAACGAATGACAATAATAATAATAATAATAATAATAATAATAATAATAATAATAATAGTAATAATAATAGTAATAATAATAGTAATAATAATAGTAATAATAATAGTAATAATAATAATAATAAACAAGAGAATTTACTCAAACATTCAAAAAACGTGTTTTCGTAACTTGTACAATCTAAGTTGGCAAAATAGACAACATTATATATTTGTATTTTGTTGAGGAATGGTGATGTAAATTCTTGTTCTTTTATTAAAACACAATGATTTGGGAATGACAAAGGATTTTTACATAGCTACAAAATCTTCAATGTGAACGTCTTTTTGAAGTGGAAATGCATGAAAATTGATCCTAGGATGTAAACCTAGGGAAAACAGTGGAAAGTCACGTTCTGTGCGCGTAGGGTACGGAGAATCCCCGGAAATCGCCGTTTAAGCGATGGATCACCAGACTGCGCTTCAGACAGCGCAGCCGCGATTGTGGTGAGGGCTACCAACCTCTGCTATTAGCTCAGATCTCGCGAGACAATTGAGTCTCAAATTAGATCCACTGGTTTCGAACTCACGATTCTGCGGTGCAGGCTTCCTTGTAACTCGTTATGACGTTCAGCTTTTAATAGAAGCACTAGTTTTGTAGATTTTATATGATGAGGTCACTAAGCAGGGGAGTCATGGTAACTTATTTGATATTCAGTCAACCATTACGCGCGCATATCAGAGATATTAACGTGACGTTACCACAAAAAATACAATATTACGGGATAATGGATTCAATTTTTACGAATGGGAGTATATCGGGAATTATGAATACAATCCTGAAACTGACACTTTAAAGTTTCTGTATCACTGGCGCGGGTTCTAAATAACTATATCGTCGCTAAATAACTTTCTAATTAGGTTGTAATCATTTTCTTTAATCTATCTCATAAAATGTCTTAATATCAATTATATTCTAAACGTGTATTTTAGGAAGCCGTTTACAATCTGTTATTATCAAACTAAATGGCGTCTGAGACACAACTATTCTCCATTCTTCACATTCTGGACCTCCTTTTTATCACCTAGAAATGAAGATGAGATTCGTAAACTGCACAGAGGTACTCCACTAAATTCTGGTCTTTTACGTTCTCTTTACTAAGTACTTAAACGATATAAGCCTCTTCAGTTTATTCGTACTTAAGCTAGTCAAATGCCAGTCAATGTCCCCAATAAGGATAAGGAAGATAAGGAGTACGTTGTCATATACTATGTAATGCTGCATCGATGTCTTTGATGGAGACATTTTCTTAAAAATTAATGAAATACGATCACGATATATATATTGAAAAGAATGAGCTCTAATTTAGGTTGTGGATTACCACAAGATTTCTGCTACCACCATGAAATTTATATATTGAAAATTTAGTTATCGTATGAATTGTTTCTATATATAGAGATGGTAGGATTTGCGAAAATACTAGGTAATCACATCTGTATGCTCTCAGGACACGCGACGGTTTTTCACTGTTCATAAGAAATCGTCATAAAACTCTGTGAGCGTATTAGTGCTGGGTAGGAAATTATCCCTCAGTCCGGCTTAAACGAGCATAAAGGCGAAAAATGTAGTTAGCAAATTTTGCACATTTGGGTAATCAGGCGAAAATGCAAAACGTAACACATATTACTTATCATCACACTTTACCATCGTGCATAACTTGGAAACGATGCACTTTAGGGACTTAAACCTACGTGTCCGTCTCCCTATAAGGGACATGAATAAAGACATGACATTTCTATACATAATTCTAATAAATGGCTAAGTTTTTAAAAAAGTAAATAGAACTTTGTAAATGATGTAATTAACCTTTTTTTAAATATTTATTTATTAATTGTCCTCATTAAAAACTTCACATAAAAGTTAATACACAGTAAATTTTGTACCACAAAATTCTGGGCGTACCTTTATATTTTAATCCATTAAGAGCTAATCATTTAACTATTGTATTTCCTTCATAACAAAAACTAAACGTGAGAACCACTAGAAAAGCCGTGCACGCAAGAGGCTTAATCCGTACTGGGCGAGTTTCGTTTTCCGATTCACAAATGAGTGGCCCCGGCAGTTCGCTACGAGCCACCCCACCCCCTCCACGCTCCTCCCCCTCATACTCTCGCTGCGTCTTGTGCCCGCACGGCCTCGGCGGCCACGGGCGATCCGTCAGTGTCCTCGGCAATAGGGCCGCACCCGTCCTCACCGCCGTCCTCGAGCTGCCCATCCCCACCCTCACCCGCCATGACACGTTCGTCCACTTGCGCGCGCAGGAGCCGTACAGGTCGCTCATTGTCTACGTGTGCCACTCTGCCAGCCAGCAGCCCCACAGTAACTGCAAGACCTCCTTGCATGAACGAGAACCTTTATTGGAGTGAAATAATGTGATTAAAATGGTTTAAAGTGTTATGTGAAAGGCTTTGTAGAGTTGTAGTTCCTGTATAGTAACAGTATTTTGTACTGTAATACACGTTACGAAACTTCTAACAACATTAGTAAAAATGTTTTAGTCGGATGGTAAATAAAAATACAAATAAAATGTACACTGAAGCTTGTTCTTAGTTTACAAAAACATTCAAAGATATGGACAGTATTTTTTAAATAGCCAAAGTTGGTATTTCTGAGAACATTAGATGAGAGTATCAAAATAAGTATGTACAGGAAAACAACGAAACAACGTGGGAAAACCAACAAAGAATAATTCAATTCAAGTAAGACGGGAGAAAAGAGAAACTTAAAGAGAGAACCCCAGAGATGGAGAGAGAGAGAGACCTAGAGAGAAAGAGATGGAGAATGAAAGAGAGGGAGGACGAGAGAGAGGGTGGACGAGAGAGAGGACAAGAGGGATGTAGGCCGAGAGAGAGGGAGGGAGCGAGATCATGCAATTGTTTCTCATATTAAACCATTTCGAACAGAATTAATAGAAATAGATGGAGTGTATTTGCGAATACAATATCGTATTTTTTCTATTGCCCAAGAATGCCTAAAACGTAGAGTGAATCCCCAGTAATGGACTCGTAAACGACTAGCGAGCAATTTGAATTGGCGCTGCATCCGCCAGCGCTCCACGCGGCCAGACGCGTCCCTCGGGGCGCCTCGCACACAGCGCTTCAATGACGCTCCCCGCATTGTGCGGGCAGCCGGTGCCCGCGGCCGTGTACTTGTGGCGGACAGTTCTAATCCCCTGTGGCCCCGCCCCCTCTCCCTTCCGCAACCAACGCCCCGGATACTTCGTCGCATCCACCGTTCGAGTAGGTAGCTGTCTCCATCAGCTACACTTACCCCCTTCGTGGCCTCCGCATCCACCTTCCCGGTGCCATCAGCCTCTGAACCGCTCCACTCGTCAATGCTACCGTCTCCACTCCTGTCCTCGTGCGTCCTTCTCGCTCCACCACCCGCTTTAGGAAGCGCCTAATCACCCCAGCAGTCACCGCGCCATCACTCTCCACCACAGCAGCAGCTGCCGCAACTGTTCCCGACGTAGAGAGACCGCCTCAACACACCTCAATTGTCTCCTGCCTATGGCATTCACTGCCTCTGGGGACCTTGTACCTGAAGACATCTGTTCACATGTTCTCGACTCAAACTTTTTCAGCTCAATAATCCCGCCCCGATCAGATCCTACCCCACATTCCCCGCCCGAACAGTCCCCGCCTGGAATGTCCCCACCCGAACCGTCCCCGCCCGAACAGTCCCCGCCCGAACAGTCCCCGCCCGAATAGTCCCCGCCCGAACAGTCCTCACCCGAACAGTCCCCGCCCGAACAGTCCCCGCCCGAACAGTCCCCGCCCGAATAGTCCCCGCCCGAACAGTCCCCACCCGAAGTCTACGGCCGAACAGTCCCTACTGAATCCACCGATTGTGTTTCGCTCAGAGCCAGCATAGCCGTTGTCTATGTAGCGACTGACCAAGAGGTCGTGAGGTTGGGGTTTTGACGGTGACGGATTTTCAATTCTAGCTAGATAGCTAGGTCGAATTCAATTGATATCTGAAGCAGAGATTCATTGGTTGACTACTCTGATAGGAAGTTTTCCGTGATTATTTCAAACAATGCCAGTAGAATATCGGAACAATATGATAAGACACAGGTCACGGACCGCGTGGAATTTTTTCTTCCTCTTCCTTCTCCTATCTGCTTTCCTTACTTCTCCACACTTACTCTTTGCTGCAAAACTTGTCGGAAGATCGGTTATAAGCTTAGATCTTGTCCCAGATGGGCAGTCGCCGCTGGGAGATGAGGAAGAAGGGGCCTTCTGCGACAAGCTGACGTGTAGGTCAGCGCCAGATCTCACCATCCTTCGGGAAAGGAACACCGCCCTCTCCAGGCATAAGAAGAATCACTACACTAACCGGACCAATGACCATAACTTTTGACGTGCCCGGAAACATCAACTAATCAGTCAGTTATACCATTGGAACAATCTCCAAATAGGTCCCGTCCAAAAAGTTCGCGCCCGAACAATCCCCACTAGAACAGTCTATCAGAATAGCCCTCACCAACAAAGTTTTGCCCCCATTGGCCCATACCCAAACATTGTCCATTCCAACACCTCCCTCTCCAACAGTCCTTATCCCAACAGTTCCCACACCAACATTCACGTCACAGTTGTACTCGCCATAACATTTCCGTACCAACATTCCCAGTTGCATCGCTGACCGTCATTCGCCGTGTAAGCGCTCCCAGGCCTGTGCACACCCTCATTCGACAACCACCGCCTGCGCTCGCACCGACGCCGCCTTCACACTGTGCATTTCCCATCGCTCCATTTCCCACTGAGACCGTGTCCTCATTCACCGCCTCTAACACCCGGCTTTCTATTGCTCCTGTTACGCTCACGCTCCAGCCTCCGCCCACCCTCCTCTCACCCCTCTCCCTTAGTGTGCGTCGCCTCTTGACACTTCAACGGCGATGTCGCCTAGCCACCGCCGTTGCCACAGCCACCAATAGACTGCGGTCTCCTCAGCGGTTGTGTTAGTTGCTGCTGTTGTTGAAAGCCCCAATGCTCTGAATTCGCTATCTACAATGGACTAAACGAGATGCAGTCCGGTGGATGACATGGTAGACAATTTATCTGTAAACATAGGCCAATATTAGTACAATCGATCGAGAATTTAGAGATCCATATACACTGTATTGATTGAAGTTCATTACCTATTTTTATACTTTTCTGTAGCGATTTTAATTTGAATTTAAATGTATTTAATCACTCCTAACTGAAGTTAATTTTATTGCGTCTTCATAATGTAAAATTGTAACTGCTTTTATCCTATCTGTAATTTTCTAGTTAAATGTGTTATAATTTTTTCATGCACTTATTTTTTTATCCATCCTCTTTTTTTTGCATTCGTTTTAGGTACATGCCTGTTGATCTCTTTGTGAGACTATTTACAATCAGACACGGGCCGGTTATCCTCACCAGTCCAACCGTTCTTTTCCAATTTTTCTGCCCCATACGTCATGCAGGGTGTGGCTGCTGTTCTTGTCTCTGTGAACGCCCTCCCGCGCCTTCCCCGTCGCTTGTTCAATCCACCTGCTCCCTGGAGCGGAGTGCATTCGCTTGTCTGTCCCCCACGCAGCCGTGGAGGACGCTCCCGTTCACTCGCAGCGCCGTGCCCTCCGTGGCGCGCCAGCCGCACAGTGGGCGTGGCTGGGGGGGAAGCGATAGGTAGTGGCGGGGGGGAAGGTTGTGATGGAGCTGATGGTGATGACGAGGACGGCAGCGAGGCGTGGCCGGAACGGAGGCGAGGGCTGCAGTAGTAATGACCGCGACGGGAATGGCAGTGGAAGTGACGGATGCCAGAGCAGGGCGGGGCACGGTAGGGTGGGGCAGGGATGGGCATAGCAGGGAAGGTCAGGGCAGGTCAGGGCGGCGCAAGGTGGGGCGGAGAAGGGCGGGGAAGTGCGGGACAGGGGCAAAGCGGGGCGGGGAGGATCGAAGCTGGGCAATACGGGGCTGGGACGGGGAAAGTACTGAAATGCATAAGGAGATATGGAAGGAGACGGAAAAGGGAATGGAGGTGGTGAGGAAGAAAACTGGGAAGGGAACGGGGAAGCGGAATGGGATGGGAAAGGGAAGGGAAGAAGCTTGCGAAAAGGCGGGGGAAGGGAACAGGGACGGGGACAGGGAAGTTAAAGAGGACGGAGACGGGGAAAGGAATGGGGAAGGGGACTAGGAACGCCACGAGGAAAGTGACAGGACAGAGGGAAGGTACGGGAAAAGCGACGGGCAAGGGAACGTGGACGGCAAGGAGACAGGGAACGCGACGAGGATTGGGACGAGAGAGGTGGCGGGGGAAGCGACGGGGCAGGGGTCGGGCTAGAGAACTGGGAAGGGGGCGTGGCGTGGCGGGAAGAAGATCGGCGAGCAACGTGGCTGCCTGCGGCGGCAGAGGCGCCGGGTCAGCGATGGAACGGGCGGGACCGAGACGCGGCTCTGCGCGGCGGCCGCTTGACCCCGCGCTCTCGCAAGCGCGCGCGAGCTCCACGCCAGCGCCACCGCCAGCGCCAGCGCCGGACCGAGCGCCAGCCAATTAGAGGTCTAATGGCGCGCGAGCCATGGGCCATTGCCCCGGGCATCGAACCGTGGGCCCTCGCGCGCCGCCATTGTCCGCGGGGGCGGGCGGAGCGGGGCGGGGCGGGGCGGCGGGCGGGATCCTCTCGGACGTCCGCCGCCCCCCGGGCGCAGTGGGGCGCGCGCGCCGGAAAGCGCGCTGTCGGGCGCAGGTGCGTCCCCCTGTGGCTCGCCCGCCGCCCCCGCGCACGGATTGCACGCGGCCGAGTGCCCGCCTGCCGCCGCCGCCGCCGGCTCCTCCCTCGCTCGCCCGCTCGCTGCGCTCTCCGATCGCGTCAGCCACTCGACCGCTTCCTCCTCCTCCCGGGTCTCCTTTGACGATCGACTGCTTCGCTATCCTCTCATCTTCGTTGCTTCCTACTAATGCAGTTGTAATATTATTGTCGTTTTCTCATTGCGTACTTCATTAGTTGACACATTTATCTCTTTGGTCTTCTTGAAAGATATATTTTGTTCATTCTTACGATTGAGAGGGGTCTCTTTTTTCTAGTTTATTATTTTCCACGGAATTGATAATAATTGTTATTTTAAGGAAGATAACTCTCAATTATTGTATTTTAACATTAATTATTATTAATATCAAATAATGTATTACAATTACAATATCTGTGTATCGCTCATTAAATGCAAGAACGTCATAACTCAAAACTTGTCATTTTGTAGGAAGAGAATTTCAAGATTAAGATAGTCTGCCATTTCAGTTAGTAAATCGAAAACAAGAAAGCCATATTGCAGTTTGGCTGTGAAAAATGGAATCATTTCTGGAGTAGAAAGAGGTGTGTCAGGTCTTCCCATCCACGAAGGAAAGTCAAAAATGACAATGTTTGAGTTATGAAGCTGTTATATTTAATATTAAGCGATATTTTTGATGTTAAATAAGTACTCAAGTTACTGGCTTTACTACAATATAGATCCATCATGCTGCCGCCGCCGGTTCCTCCCTCGCTCGCCCGCTTACCGTGCTCTCCGATCGCGTCAGCGACTCGATAGCTTTCACTTCCCACCCTTCGTCTTCCCCCTCTCTGCATCTCATTCGTCTCGAAATTGACTGTTTGGCATTTCCTTCAACCGCGGTTGCTTCCCACTGAAATAATTTCAGTAGTATTTGGAGCTTTCCATTGCAGAATTATTTCATTACATTAAGTCTCAAATGAAAATATCTTTTTGTGGAATGAAAATTGAAGAGGATTAAAAATAGATGTTATATAAGCATTGAGAGTTCTAAAATTAGATTAGTTTACAAAAAATGCCTATAACGTCACATTTATTAGTTACAAAATTACAGTTAATATATACATCGTTCGCGGCTCTATTACTTGCAGTAAAGCACAATACCGGATATAATGGACCTGAAATATTTTCAGAGTTAAAAATAATGTTAAATGTAAAATACAATGTGTTAACTAAATATATAACTCCAGCAGATTTCTTTTTGTATGTTGAACTGCGAGTTTCACCGCAAAGCAATTTCGAAGTCACAAATCATGGAACCACTGCCATTGCTTTGAGATCGTCGTTTCATTTCGCCAATTTCCTCTCTTCTTTCCGAAGTCTCTATCCTTACTTATCTTATAAAGTGAAAGTGAAGTGAAGTGCAATTAAAAAGTCGTGTAATCTTGTATTTAATAGTTTCAAATAACTGTGCAGGTCAACCATAAAATGTAGGTAAGGCTATTATTGTTAGCATATTATTATTATTATTATTATTATTATTATTATTATTATTATTATTATTATTATTATTATTATTATTATTATGTCTTTAAATAATTTAAAGTTACGTTGTTAAATAATTTAAAGTTAATATTAGTAATATGTAAATTGTAGAGTTCTGCCACCAGGTTGTACATACCTACCAGCAGAATAATGTCTATCTATATATCTATCTATCTATCTATCTATACGTCACCAAAATAACCAAGAAATAAACTCTAAACGGGGATCCAGGATATTCAGCTATATAACTTCAGTCATATAACTTCAAAGATAGTTGGCCAGCAGAAATTTGGTAAGAAATTTTTTAATTTTAACCAATTAACATTAACCAAATCCCGAAACAATTATTCAAAATTGAGTTATTTTTACTACCCAGAAACAATTACATGCACCTAAAAATTATGACCATGCTGGTAGTTGCACATAACTAATTCTTATTTTAAAGTTGGAATTAGGAAGAATGTTTCTGATTGGATTTCCAATTGGGTACAGTACACAGTTTTATTACACAAAAAACGCACCATTCAAAGAGAGTCCATGATATACCTTGGTCACCGAGAGAACAATCAATATACATTTTGTATGTTGATTTCAAGCTTTAAAATACATGCGTTTTTCATAATTTCTTGTCACCTCACATGACATTTTGTATGCAATATGTATTTACTCTCAGGAACCTACAAGAGATGCCTCATAGTGTTCCTCATAGAACATCCACTATTTCGCCCAGACTTTGATACAGATTCATTATTCTCGTCCTGTTTTGGTAATTGTTCTTCTGCCACTCCTTTCCTTCCTCTTTGTTCTTTTCCACTTCCTACTAAGAATTTCCATTAGTCCACTGTAATTCGAGGCTCCTTTGAATTTCAAGCGAGGCCGCGTCTGTCCCGGGTCGTCCTCGATCACCGTCGAACCCGCGACGATGGGTCGGCGGCGCTCGCCGCCCTTCGCCTGCCCAAGCGACAAACGAGGGCGGCCCTTTCGCCCGCCCCCACGCGCCCCGCCCCGCCGCACCCGCACAGTGGTCCAGGGCGGAAAGGAGGCGGACAACATTGTTGTTTGATTGATTTGTTCGTGTTTCCGGGCGCATCAACCGCTTTGATCATTGGTCCCGTAAGTGTAGTGCATGGTTGTTCTCGGGAGATCGCGGTGATCTTTCCCCCGCTGGATGACGAGATTCGTCGCCGACCTACCGTCGGCTAATGGGTTTCCCCCTAACCAGGACTCCCCCACCAGCGGGACACCGCCCCAGCCAGGACAAGCTCTAATCTCCCGACCGGTCTCCCGGAATATGTGGTAGTTTAGTGCATGTTAGTATAAGTGTGTGTGTAAGGAAAGAGGGTAGGACAAGGAAGAGGAAGGAAAGATTGCGCGCGGTTCGTGGCCCGTTTGGTAGCGTACTGCTCCGACATTCGCCTGGTGTTGATCGGAGAAACCACGGAAAACTACCGATCACCTCCAAACAGCAGCTGAATTCGACCTAGCTGAAAAGCTAGTGTCGAAAATCCTGCCGCCGTCAGGACTCGAACCTAGGACCTGCCGGTCAGAAGTAGTGACATCAGTTGATGCACTGAGCTACCGCTCCCAGGAAAATTGTTGTTACTTCGGCCGACCGGAATAGCCGAAAGCACTCCAATGTGTGCTCCTTTTCAGGCTCGTTCCGAAGGGTCTGGGTTTGAATTGCGCCTCGTGTTGGATGTTGCATGGTAGAGCTCTTTATTGAACTCACTTGTTTCCGTTTCTGACTGGCATGAATGACACAGGGCGCGTAAGTTAATGATTCATTCAAACTGGGTGTTTGAAACCTGTGTAAGGAATAGATGTTGTGTTCTGTGCCTTGGCGGGCTTTTCTGTCGCACCATGAATCACTCTGGAACATAAAGCCGTAATTCCATCCCATTTACAGATAAGTTGTGCAAGAGTAGATAAGACTAGGTTCGTGATGTTGGAAGCGCGCGTAAGTGTCAATACCATTTAGAAGAAGCCTTCTTCCCTTTCTGTAAAACACGACTGTGCATGTAGAACTCCCGAGCTAAGCTTGTTAACCGTATGTTCAAGACGTCGGGATCACAAGACACATTGGTGAGACAGATGCAAAGACAAGTAGATACAATGGTGTCTACACCTAGAGTAGTAAATCACAATAAGTTAAAAGGAACCTTTGTAGACACCGAAAGCTGTAATGACATAAAATATGCCTCAGTTTGTTCATTTAACTTTCACTTAAACAAAATTTGCTTCTATACGGAACGAAATACACGTAACATTACAATTGATTCTGGTTTCCAGGAGCACCCCTCGTCACCTCATCTCACTTCTCCTTTTATGGAAATTAATACTTTAATATTAGTTTTGAAATTTATTTCTCATTACAAGTATGAGTGAAATTTACTCACTTCAATACTGAACAATTTCTACAAGAAAAGTTTCTGGAGTTATTCGTTTACTAAAAACCATAACTCTAAGAAACTTTACTAAAAAACTCCAGAAAACTGATTAAACATTGAAGCAACATTTACACTATCGCTTCGCAACTTTAGTAAGAGATCAGCTGTCGGGCCTCGTACACATCCGAGCCCTTTATTACTACAGTGGGTGAATAAATGTTTTTCACGGATCTCAAGACATTCGCTTATTGAAGGACCTCAAATACAATAACAACACTTAAATTAGGCGGATATTAATGTCAAAAGAATACATATTTCACAGCTAAAAGGTGGAATCCGCCCTCTGCGCCCTTCAAAGCACCTCGCGCCGCCGCCGCGGCGAAGGAGCTAAAGGGCCGGCGGAGGAGAGAGGCTGTGCGGCGAAGGGCCAAGGGCAGAGGGCGCAGGTGACAAAGCGACCCTTCGATTTGTCATCCGCTGTCGCTCCGCGTAACGAGGCGCGAGGGCGCGCCCGCCCTTTCTGCCCTGCGCCCTTCGCCCTTTGAGACGCCCAGCTCCGCTCCGCTTCCCTGCTCCCTCGCTCCCTGCCTGTCGTCTTGGGCGCGTGCACATCTACTGAGTTAGCTCCGAGACAGCATTGCAGCTCCGAGACAGCCACTCTGACCGGGGTTCTGTACAAACTATACAGCATTCCCGGGGAGGAAACGTCGAAATTTAGAAAATAAACTCTCTAAACAATTTTAAGGCTATTTTGTCCAATAAACTTCTAGGATATTCCGAATGGCTGAGCCGTCGAAAAAGGCAGTCGAATTGTGTAAATTGGCTGTTTTATTATTTCAGTGTTAATTTTTCTTTCTGAACAAATATATTAATTTCTTTTGTAAATAATAAACAGTTTACATGTTTATGAAGTGTTTATATGGTTCTTCAATGCAAATTTTTGCATAGAAAGCATTTTTTAAAATCAACTCTTGAGTGTTTATTGCAGGTCAGCCATTCGGAGTATGTAAAGAGTTTATTAGACAAAATATGATTAAAATTGTCTTAAGAGCTTATTTTCGAAAGTTTGACGTTTGCTTTCCAAACACTCTCTATGCTAAGGTCGAATTCACTCGTTCACAACTGGAAGAGAATTCTAGCAGCCGGCTGCTCTCATCGCAGTTTTTTCGAGGTTCCTCCAATCATTACCAGGGGAATGACAGGGAAGTGTCCTAGCAAACTCGCCACGGACCGAGTGCGATCGTTCCTTTCTCTAACTTGTCATATCTTCACCCTTTGCACTCACATCCACTATACTACCAAACATGTTGGAAGACCAATCTGGAACTAAGAGCATGTCCCGGCTAGAACGGTATTTCTATGGGGCAAATTCCTGGAGGAAGAAATTTCCTGCAAAGCAACGCAGGTCGTCGAAGGATCTGATCATCCAGTTTGAGAGGAACATCACCACTTCTCTGGATAAATCGTTCTCTGCACCAACGCCAATAATGACCTTATCTGTTAGAGTTCCCAGTAACAAAAATAAATGAATTAATTAATCAATCAATAATTCGTTCCTTGCACATCTCCCAAGTGTCCGCCAATGTCAGTGTGGGTTGTGGGATGGCAAAGGTAATTTATTTCTCTGTATTCTCAGTTCAGGTATTTCTATTTGCCAATATTATTTTAGTGCTATGTGAATGATATGAAAATGTCTTTGATTATTTATGAATAGAAAAATAATTTTACCTCATTCATTAAAATCCATTTCACGCACAAAAAAATCGTTCTCGGAATGTTACAGGAAAATCAGAATTTTACTCATTCTGCGCCTAACTGTATTTGGTTTAGTCTTTCCAAATATCTACATTTATCGATTTTTGAAAAATACCGATCATGCTTGGAATTCGATATGTTAGTGATAATGACCATGTGTTCGTCGATTTCTAAAACCTGTAGTGGATCATGAAAATGTCTATGAAATGTTATATCTGACTCGCATATCGTCTAATTTTTAGTTACTGTCTAACAAAGTCGATCATAAGAAAGTCAATTATTCTTAAAGTGTTAAAATAATCACAATAAATCGCAATCTCTTTGTTTACATTTGCAATTTATTTTAGAAACTTCTTGCTTATGTTACTCGCTACTCTACAATATTTGTTATGGTACTCAGCCTTACATCAAACTTTGTCTTCGCTTTTCTCCATCTTCCTCCTCACTCATGTTCCTGTCGCGCTCCGGTCCTCCGTGGCTCCGACGCGAGCCTATGAATAGTTGCATGCGGGGCCGGCAGGTAGCAGCAGCAGCGGCGGTGGGGTGGTCGCGAGGGAGGCTTTATCCGTCTGCACCTTAGTGACAACAGCAACAACTCCAGGCAGTAACAACAACAACAGCAGCAGCACGAACACACAGGCACTGGAAGCCACGGTTTGCCGTCTTCCTATCCGTGCCGCCCGCGCCGCCCGCGCCGCCCGCGCCGCCCGCGCCGCCCGCGCCGCCCCGCCCCGCCCCCACCGCCCCGCCCATTCCGCCCCTACCGCCCCGGCACCAACGGCCTCACCGCCTCGACTCCACCGTCTCACCCGCCCCGCACGCCTCGCCCGCTCCGCCCGCTCCACTACGCCCACCCGCCCCCTCCCCACCCGCCCCCTCACTGCCCACCCCTCCCCACCTACCCCGCCACCTCCCCAACCACCCCACCCGTCCAGGTGTCTCACCCACCCCGCCCGCTTCACTCGCCCCGCCTGCCCCGCCCGCCCCGCTCCGTCCACCCGCCCGCTGCCCGCCCACCCACCCCGCCCCGCCCGGCCCTCTCCCACCGCCCCGCCCGCTTCGCCTCCCCGCCCCACCGTCCAGCTGTCTCACCCACCCCGCCCGCTTCGCTCGCCCCCCGCCCTGCCCGTCATGCCCGCCCGCCCGCCCCGCTCGCCCCGCTCCACCCACCCGCCCGCAATGCCCGCTCCACCCGCTCCGCCACGCCCCGCCCTCTCCCACCGCCCCGCCCGCCTCGCCCGCACCGCCCACCTGCCCCACCCGCCCGCCTCGCCCGCACCGCCTGCCCCACCCGCCCGCTCCGCTCCTCACCGTCCCGCCTCGCCCCGTCCCGAACCGCCCGCGCCGCCCGCGCCGTCCCGCCTACGCCCACGCCCGATGTATAGCTCCGACGCGGGGCTATATTATGCGTGTGGTTAGCGGGCTTAACCCTCTAAACTGGTCCCGGAGGGGCGCTCGCCCTCCACCGTCCGCCTCTCGGACATAAACTTGGTTAACTCACTGCGCGGGCGCGGCAGGCGGCAGGCGGCAGGCGACGGGTGAGGTGGGAGATGGTGGGAGACTGGAGGATGTTGGAACGGCGTCTGGCGAGAGCGGATGAAACGAAACGGGAAAGACGGAGAAAGGCGGCAGGCGATGAAGGGCGCAGTGGCGGGAGGAGGTGGGTAAATGTGGGAGAGTGAGCGTGGCAGGAGTGGATGAAACGAGATGAGAATGGCTGAGAAAAGCGGCCAGTGACTGGTGAAGCGGGAGGTGGTGAAAGGATGGGGCTAGCAGGAGCGGATGAAACGAGGTGGATCCGCCAGTGGCAAGCGTCAGGTGACGGGAAAAGTTGAGACGATGGAATAGGGGAGAACGGTCATGCCACGTGGGTATGTTGGTGGGATGTGGGAGGATGTGGGAAACAAAATAATGTTAAGTTGACAAAAAAACACATTTTTGGCTTTCATGGGGGGGGGGGTGAAAGGAGGAAGGCTAAGCAACTTTTCAAAAATTTTATTTTTATTTTAGTCATAGTTTAATTACTCATAAGTCATTTATTTTTATTCGGGGGGTACCCGTTGCTGACTTTTCTACTTGTGTCTTTTAAAATTGCTTTTTTACACATCGATATCACGAGATACGCAGGCGTCGTGAGGTTAATTCTTTTGTCTGCATTTCGACTTGTTACTTATTTTATTTATTATCACTTATTCTGTTCCAAGCCCATTTACTCATTGTAATGTTTCATGATCAATACACGATGGTGATTAAACCAATAATATAGCAATAATAACAATAACAGAAATAACAATGTAATAATTACAATAACAACGAAAAACATCAATCTAAACTGTATGACAGGTAACGAGAAAAGAAAATTTCCATTGTATGTCCATGGGGAGTTTAGGCAGAGGGCTCCGCCTGTACTTCACATAGCTTACTGAAGAGCCAGAAGCGGCATGGGTGGGCGGAGGCGGCGCATGAAGGGCGAAGTGGGCTGCAGGGGCAGCGGAGTGGAAAGGAGGCGGTCTCAGATTGCAGGGGGAGACGGGACCGATCAGGGGCTCGCGTAAGTGCCGGAGATGAGAGGTTCTTGCGGATTGCAAAAGGCTGCATAGGAAGGAATAGACGTAATGAAGACACAGACAATTCGAAAAACCCGAATTCCGTAAAAACACAACGCGAGAAAACACATAACGACGAAAAATTAGGAAACAAAGAATTACTTCAAACATTACGCTGAAAATAATAACCATTTGTAATTATGAAAAAAGAAAAACCAAATATATTTTCATATCTCGTTAAAACGGAATTCATATTGCAATGAATAAAGCAAAAGAAAAAAAAAAGATTGAATCTCTAGGTATCACAATTACACAATTAATAAACGATAGATCCACAAACCAAAGAAAAGACACTACATCTCGGTTATTTAAACGGAAATAATCTTGAAATTACTGAATGTATCCTGTTAGGCATGACATGGTATATATAAGAAATGAGGAAGAAAGAAAGAAACAAAAAAGTATGAAGTGACTGTTAGAGCCAAAGAAGAAGACAGGAAGGAGGAAAACTAAACGGAAAAGATAAAAACGAATATCTACTTATAAACTGGATGAAAAATATTAAAACACGGTCCATGACAAAAAGAAGCAAAGAAAAAAATTACATTAGGAGACGTATGATGTATGTGTGAAGAGCAGCATAACCAATGACGAAACTACGAAGTAGAAGGACTTCTAAGTATCAAGCGGTTCGAACAGCAGCCCTCCCCCAGACGGCGTCAGTCCCCTCGCAGATCGACAGATCGACAGCGAAGCCCGAAACGGAGCGAATGCGCAACGCGCAGCAGTGTCGCCGGGCGACGGTCCTCCGCAGCATCAGCAGCAACAGAACGCGCCCGGCGCACGGTAAAAGGGGCACCGGCCAGTGTCTCCACAGCATCTAGCTCTCCGTCCCGGTACAGCACACTTGGTGACTCCGCCCCCGCTGCCTCCATCATCCCCGACGCTCAGTTTGCCCCCCGCCGCCCCGCCGCCCCCGCCGCCCCGCCGCCCCCGCCGCCCCGCCGCCCCCGCCGCCCCGCCGCCCCCGCCGCCCGCCGCCCCGCCGCACCCCCGCCGCCACCACCGCCACCGCCGCCACCGCCACCCCGCCGCCGGGGAGCGCCCGCCGCACCCCGCCGCCCCGGCGCCAAAATCGCCACGCCGCCCTCGCCGATGTCCAAGCAGTCCATTGGCCCACTACACTCATGCCCGCCCACACCGCTCCTGTCACCATCGTCGTTGACTGGGCAACCCACTATCCACAGTGCTCACGCCAACCCCCAACCCATCGCTCACTAACTCACTGGCCCATTAACCTCGCCGTCCCTGATCTGCCCCCTCCCCCTCCTCACCGCCCTCCTCCTACCCTGCCAGCTACGCCGTCCCCGCTGCCCCAGCTGGCCTCGCATCGCCATCCCCACTTCTCCCTACCTACCCCACACCGTGTCCGCTGCTCCACGCCGCCCCGCTGCTCCTGCGAAGAGCCTCGCATCCCTCGCCATTCCCACTTTTCCCGCCTACCCTGCATCCCCGCTAGCTCGCCCCCGCCACACCCCTCCGCCACTGGCCGCGCGGGAACCTCGCGCGGCCAGTTGCCATAACATAAATCAGCATTAAGCCCACATAAGCCGAGTTCCGGAATTAATGGACAGTATGACGGAGACGCGCGGGGCGCGCGAGCCTGCGACCCCCTCCCTTCCCCACCCAACCCCTCTCACCCCCTCTCCGATCTGAGGGGCGACGCGCGGCCGGCTTAAGCCTCATAACAGGAAGGAAGTAATGATATTCAGCGCAATCTATACCGCGCGGGCGAGCTAATGAACAGAAGCCCGGAGCGCTCCTTACTCACTGCCGCCCCGAGCGCCCGCGTGGCGGCGCCGCACGGCTACCTGCGCGCGTTAATATTCCGCGGCGGGGGCGGACGGCGCCCGGACTCAGAGCCACGTGAGTGGCGGTGCGCGCCGCGCAGCCGGCGACAAAAGAGACGAGCGGCGGGTGGGGGCAGGGAACGAGAACAGGCCAACAACCGAACACAGGCTGGAAATGATAACACGGGGGAGAATGATTTAAAGGGGATTTTTTCGTATTTCCGGGCGCGTCAACTGCTTTGGTCATTAGTCCGTTATGTAGTGCATGTTTTTTTTTCTCGGGAATGGCGGTGATCTTCCCCGCTGGATGGTGACATCCGGCGCCGACCCCAGTCGGTTGAGTGGGGTTCCCCTAACCAGGACTCTGCTACCAATGGGGGCACCGCCCCAGCCGGGGCAAGCTCCTAAGCTCCCGACCGCTCTCCCGGAATATGTGGTAGTGTAGTGCATGTTAGTGTAAGTGTGTGTGTGTGTAAGGGAAGGATAGGTCAAGAAAGAGGAAGGACAGATCGCGCGCGGTCCGTGGCCCGTTTGTTAGAATTTGCTCCAGCATTCGCCTGGTGTTGATCGAAGAAACCACGGAAACTACCAATCAGAGCAGCCGGCCGATGGAATTCTCCTCGAGACAGCGACTGAATTCGACAAAGCTGGAAAGCTAGTGTCCGAAATCCTGCCGCCGTCGGAATCGAACCTAAGGACCTCTCAGTCAGAAGGCCGCTACAAAGTGGCATCTCTTTGAACTACGCTCTTGATGGGGGGGAGAATGGGTGAGGAAGGGTGGAACAGAAAATCAAGGACAAAAAGAATGGCTGGAGTGGGAAGAGACGTGGTCGGGATGGGCAAGCGTGTGCGAGGAAAGAAAGAGGCAGGGGTGAGAATTTCTGGACGAAAGGCGTTGTGTGGGGGACAGGGAAGGGATACAGCTGGGCGAATAGCAGCTGGTAAAATTTGCATACGCGCCGGAGGCAGAGGTGGCAAAGGTGTCGCGTGAGTTGAACCGGCGAGGGAAGGAAGGAGGTGCAGGCGTGGAGGACTGGTCTAGGGAGGACTGAGACGAGGCGGAAAGGGGCGGAGAGGTGGGAGTTGAGGGATGAAGGGGCATAGTGAGGAGGGATGGAGTAAAGAGTGTGGTGGACAGGCCGGAGGTTGTGTGGGGCGTGGCGGATAGGGGCGAGGCATAGAGGGGCAAGGTCAAAAAGGGTGAGGTGGAGACAGGCGTGATGAGACGAGGCGTGGCCTGGTGGGTGGCGGGGCGTGGAGAGGTGAAGGGCTGAGAGGAGTTGGGCAGAGGGGAGAGGTGCTAGGCAGAGCATGTTGGTTACTTGGGGAGGTTTGACAGTGGAAGCCTTGGCAGAGTGGGTCGGGAAGGAGTGGAGAGGGCATGGAGATGTGTGGAGGGGTGTGAAGAGGCGAGGAGGGACGGTGTTGTTTGCTGTAGGGCCATGCAGGAGGGGAAGGGGAGGACAGGCAGAGTGAGAGGGAAGGAAGAGCGAAGAGGGGTGGGAAAGAACAGAGACGACTGGGGAGGGGCGGGATGGGGAAATATGGGAAGGGCAGGGAAGGAGAGAGGATCGAAATGAGAGAGGCGTAAAGGATGGAAAAGGATGCAGGTTGGGGACGTGCATGAGCGGATGGTGGGGGATGGACGGAGGGAGGAGAACACAGACGGATGGGGAGGGGCGAAAAGGGAGGGACGAATAGGGGAAAGAAGTATGAGGAGGGGTGGATGAGGAATGGGAGGGGGCAGGGAGAAGAGGGTCGGATGGGTGTAACGGGGAGGGGGAGGGGAGGGTCGAACGGAGAGGGCGGAGAGGGAATGGGGGAGGAGTGAATGGGGGCGGGAGGGTAGGACGGATGGGTGGGGGATGAGGGACGGATGGTGAAGGGGAGGGAGGGCGATACGGCGAGAGGCGAAGCAAAGGAGGGGTAGGCCGACACCAGGCGCGGCAGCGAGAATGAGCTGATGGGAATGAAGGGAGACGGGCGCAGCGGCCTCCTCACTTTTACCCGGCCCCGGCCGCTACGTGTTGATTTTATTAATCAGCTCTCCTTTCATAGCCGAAATCGCGTCACCGCGCCGTCAAGGGTACCCGCACCGGTTCGTTAGATACCTTAACGAAGCTGTATAGAACAGTGGAGAAATGGCAGCTGAGGGAGATCCGTGCAGGTGGTACATCTTATTTCATTCTCTCACAGTGACGAATTTATTAAAAACGTGCTTAAAAATAGTCATAGTTTATACCTAAGATTGAGATACTGGAATCTGAGTGGTGCTAAAACAGCACGTGTTTTCTCATTTAGTAATAGTTATGTAATACTATTTACATTACAATTTCTTTGCGAAATAACACACATCTCATTCATCATATTTTGTAAAACCCATTACTCACATCGTAAACATTTGGTGCAAAAAAAATAGATATTTTCAAGCAATATCAACCCAAATTTGACAATTAAAACTGCGTTCCACATACAGGTAAATAATGTCCCAACAATTAAACTAATTCATAAAAATTAGCTCCCGATTCGTTGTTGCCGAGGTCATTGTTGATTTCCAATCTGATATTGCATTGAACAATAGAACAATTTTTTTATTTCCTATATTTCAAATAGGTTATAAATAATTTCAAAACGATTAATGTGTAAATGTATAACAAAAGAGTTAAATGTAAGAAACGAAGAAATAAATATGAAATAATATTCAAATTCTAACACGAAGCATCCAACTCCTGGAATTACATTGCACAGATCGCCATAAATTCGAAGGGGTGATTATGTTTAATCGCCGAATTTTACAAACAAAATACTCATATTTTCAAAAAATTCTACATGAAATAAACATGATAATAATAATAATAATAATAATAATAATAATGTTGTAATATGTATGTAATAATAATAATAATAATAATAATAATAATAATTGAAATTTTGAATCATGGGATATGTTAGGGTATTTAAAAAACTCCAGAAAATTCATTCACTGTCTGAAAAAAAAGAACGAAGTTAGCAGTATCAGATATAATTCACTCTTATCAGTTGTGTCCATTAGTTGGCAAATGGCCGATCAGTACCCAATAAAGAAGCCACAGGATGTGCGTAATCATTCCTTCATCATTAATGTCGGATCCTCTCTTTAAAGAACATTTAATTTTCAATTGTCAATGCATTACATTTTCAGCCAAGGCGTGTACAAATAATTTAACTCTGTCGTTATATTTTCATAAAATTTGCTCTAGCGTAAATTTGGCTACATCGCATCTTGCGATGTTACGCACTTATCACACCACTTTTCCGCGAAATTATAACGCAAGTAATTCGTCTAATATAATAAGTATTGAATATTCTCTCAAAAATTCATGGTGAAATCGCCTCTCCACATAATTTCTTTAATTATAAAATAATGTAATTTACAATATTTCTAAATGAACAACTGTTAAACTGCTTTCCCATTGGCCTAGACGGAAATAACTGCGGACAATGTTAACGGTCTACTGTTCAGTTGATCGCTGGCGTTTACCAAGAGAGAGCCGTGTCTGTATCTATGTAAAACCATTACTTACTCATTCTTTTATCATGTGCGTGTCTCCGACGATCATCGCATTAATGTGATATTTTCTGTCATGAACTGCTTCATGTGTTTAAACGGCTAATCGTCTTAAAACTCAGTATTACGCATTATGTTACTTTCCGCACTGAACTGCTCACCTTTTGATAACATGCGTGTGACCTAAAAAAATTGTATATGTATATGTGTATATATATATATATATATATATATATATATATATATATATATATAAAATGTGATTACTGAATGAACCCAATATGTGTGGCATTGAACTTTAATTTGTGTTATCGTTAACAAAATGTGTAATTTCTTCTGGCCTGATTTGTCAGCTCACGTAAGAGTGAACAGTGCGGTGTTGCCAATAAGCAATTAGCACGTGCTAAGTTCTGTGTTGCTTCACAACAAGATTGCTGATCCAGAGAATCACTCTGATTTAATGTCGGTTAGGTGCTCTGTGTCTGACATAATCTTCCAGTTGATGGTTCGGTGTGATGTAACAATCCAGCTGTTCTGCAAACATCGACCACCTTGACTGCCGGGAGTCCGATGGAGTACTCATTCAGTGCCTTGCTTACATCGTGGTATCAAGCACTGCAGTTTCTTTTGTTTTTGCCAATGTCAACCTCAAGTTCAGCCTAACTGCATTCAGCATACAAAAATATGTACGAGGTTATTTTATTTCGCTCCACATACGTCTAATTTTCATAAAATTGCTATAAATTGTATTCAGTTGGTTTAAATGTTATTTTCGGGCATTTATCATTTGCCAATTACAATCATTGCTACATCATGGATCAGCTAATTCAAAAGTTCAGTATTCACGTCTCTATTGTAATCAGTGTTATGCACCAGTGGATTCATATTCTTGGTGTCCCCTTTCATTGACAATTGCAGATTACTGTGTTTTCATACTAATTTTAAATATTGGTTTTTCCTCTCTTCCATTATTTAAGAAATAAATGCCCACTGCAGCTACAGTTCAAACGGGTAGTGTCCCTTTCTTTGCAAGAGTCCATTAATATTATGAATCGCAAGTCAGTAAATCATTTAATTTGTAAACGATTATTTTAGTTTATTGAATTTATGTTTAACAGGATTTCATATTTTTTATAAACATACCTCGATGATATCTCCAAAGTTGCGATATTAGGAAGTCCATTTCAGGTCATCAAAATCCTTGGTCTCCCACGAGACAGACGGTGGTCGCTGAGACATCAAAAATCTGATACTTAATTTTTCAAGAAATGTGGCACATCATCCACAGTCCACTGTTCCCCTCCGGTACACCCCCCAATCCTTGTTCATTCCTCTCTCTGTGCACAAACACACTTGCACATATATACACATCGCTCTCGTAGATGTCGGAAGACCAGTCGCGATTTTGGAACTTGCCTAGTCTGAGGTGGTACTTCGTTGCGAGAGATATTCACAAGAGAAAAACCCCGTATGTCAACGTGTAGAACCGTATCGGATCTCACATTCCAGCAGGGCAGATAACCTTTATCTCCTGAGATAAAATATGCACTATACGTACTGTACCAACGATTAAGATAATCGTCTCTCTGAGTTTTAAAACTTTCTTGTGGCATATATCTGAATTTGAACATGCTTACACGAAGTATTAGGTATTATCAAAGTCAAAAATTTTCTTTTTAAATTTTATATTAATTATTTCATCCGTAATGCCCTCTTCCCTTCCAAAAACAGTGTACGTGTACAATTTGTGTCATCATAACTCATAAACCGTTAGCATTGTGCAATGATTCGTTTTTAAGATTGTTATTGGGATTATACTAGTGCCTGAACTTAAATTTGAAGATTGATAAAGAACTTGAATGCACTTTACAGGGCTTTGAATTAGAACTTTTAAAAATAACTGGTAACCATTGAATCACAGAGCAATTTATTATTAGTAATATGAATTTTCTATAAAAAAAATTGAGGTTCAGACACAAGATTTGACTTAGTGCTATTAAATAAAAAATAATCATGAAAATGTCTCAAAAATTAGAAGAGTATTGATGTTTGAAGTCGGGCCAAAAAAAGGGAAAAAGTAGCTTTAAGGAAGAGCCAAATTAATATTCATTAGCTCTAAAATGGTCGTCTATTAACACTAAAACGTAACAGTAAAAACCTAAACTAAGAATGTTCAAAATGGATTTTCTAGTTTAAATCTGACAACATAAGTAACAAAAGACAACAATAAGCCATTAGTTTAAATTGAATTTTTAAAATTTCTCTCGAAAAAATCCATTTTTCTTGAATTTTATGCAATCATGGCCAACTAAACGCCAAATGGCAGTGGGATAGGTCGTATGCGACAGCAATCGGAAAACTACCAATAAATGAAAAGCTAGCAAACTTCGAACCAAACAGTTTTAAGCATTGACAAGTTCACATCTCAATGCAATACAAGAAACAATATAAAACAAAAACACCAATTTTTTACGGAAAAGGTCATATTAAACCAGACGATTACCTTAAAGCAAGTGACGCGCCTGAAAACACTAAACACACCATTACTTACTTATTCAAACTAAATAGCAGCCGAAGAGGGCGATTTTAGCACGCCCACCCAGCACCCTGAATTTTCGTCCACCGTTCCAGTAGAGAGTTGAGAGGCCCCGGCGAGGACTGCCGTACTCCGCTCTGCTCACCTGCGCCCTACCCGCCTGCACCCAGCCCGCCTGCGCCCTACTTGCCTGCGCCCTGGTCGCCAGCGCCCTGCCCGCCTGCACCCAGCCCGCCTGCGTCCTGCTCGACTGCACCCTGCTCGCCTGCGCCCTGCCGGCCTGCACCCAGCCCGCCTACGCTCTACTTGCCTACACCTTGCTCGCCTTCACCCTGCTCGCCTGCGCCCTGGCCCCTGCACCCAGCCCGCCTGCGCCCTACTCGCCTGCGCCCTGCTTGCCTGCGGCCTGATCGCCTGCGCCCTGCCCGCCTGCACCCAGCCCGCCTACGCTCTACTCACCTACACCTTGCTCGCCTTCACCCTGCTCGCCTGCGCCCTGCCCCCCTGCACCCAGCCCGCCTGCGCCTTACTCGCCTGCGCCCTGCTCGCCTGCGCCCTGCTCGCCTGCACCCAGCCCGCCTGCGCCCTACTCGCCTGCGCCCTACTCGCCTGCACCCTGGTCGCCTGCGCCCTGCCCCCCTGCACCCAGCCCGCCTGCTCCCTACCCGCCTTCACCCTGCTCGCCTGCACCCAGCCCGCCTGCGCCCTACTCACCTGCGCCCTGGTCGCTTGCGCCCTGCCCGCCTGCACCCAGTCCGCTTGCGCTCTACTCGTCTACACCTTGCTCGCCTGCGCCCTACTCGCCTGTCGCTTGCGCCCTGCCCGCCTGCACCCAGCCCGCTTGCGACCTACTCGCCTGCGCCCTGCCGGCCTACGTCCTGGTCGCCTGCGCCCTGTCCGCCTGCACCCAGCACGCCTGCGCTCTACTCGCCTACACTTTACTCGCCTGCGCCCTGCTCCCCTGTGCCCTACTCGCCTGCGCCCTGGTCGCCTGCGCCCTGCTCGCTTGCGCCCTACTCGCCTGCGCCCTACTCGCCTGCGCCCTGGTCGCCTGCGCTCTGCCCGCCTGCGCCCTGCTCGCCTGCACCCAGTTCGCCTGCGCCCTACTCGCCTGTCGCATGGGCCCTGCCCGCCTGCACCCAGCCCGCTTGCGCCCTACTCGCCTGCACCCTGCTCGCCTGCACCCTGCCGGCCTACGTCCTGGTCGCCTGCGCCCTACCCGCCTGCACCCAGCCCGCCTGCGCCCTACTTGCCTGCGCCCTGGTCGCCTGCGCCCTGCCCGCCTGCACCCAGCCCGCCTGCGCCCTGCCCGCCTGCACCCAGCCCCACCTGCGCCCTACTCTCTTACACCCTGCTCGCCTGCGCCCTGCTGGCCTACCTCCTGGTCTCCTGCACCCTGCCCGCCTGCACCTAGCCCGCCTGCGCCCTACTCGCCAGCACCCTGCTCGCCTGCACTCTGCCGGCCTACGTCCTGGTCGCCTGCGCCCTGCTCGCCTGCACCCAGCCCGCCTGCACCCTACTCGCGTGCGCCCTGTTCGCCTGCGCCGTGCTCGCCTGCACCCTGTGAATGCGCGCTACCACCACAAAAGGCGATTCAGCGCTGACGAGCGCTCGTTTTCCAGTGACTTCTGTTGTGCGGATTCGTCGCGGAGAATGGCGCTATTCATCATGCTACCTACGCATTGTACTTTGCCAGGGCGCTCGTTTGCAGTGATGTCGATCGTGAATACGATGCGAAAAAATTGCCCTCTTTACAGTTGCCACCACACGGCTTCACTTATTTGCAATTGAATGTTTTGTGACTTATGGTGTATGACTTCGGTACTCGTGACAAACAGCTTCTAGGCTAACGTTCTGACAAGAAGACATTTTTTGTATAAGTTATGAATATGCATGCAAACTAATGGGAATGTTTTTTCTCCACTATTCTTCGACGTACTTGTTATAGCTGCTGTGCAAAGACGTTTTGTGTTACGTCGAATGTCGATGCCGTCGACAAATATATTTTAAATATTATTGATGTTTGCTACGACGTCAATTCTGTCAAATATCTATTTAGTATATGAGCAAAATATAAATAAGTTTCAGTATTTCAAATTTCGCACTACTTTTACTTCCTGATGATTGTAAATATAGTTTACTTTGAGTTGTGATGATAAGTCTCATGACACTTTAATTAGGTTGGACATTCAGTTTCTCCATTTATATAAATCTACTGGTTTAGTTTACATTCTTTAGCCCATGCCTGTTCCTAAGCCATTCTTTTCAGTTACATCACTCTAAATACACACTTCTACTTTCTGAGTCAAGTCTCTAAAATTTTAACACTTCCCGAAGATCATATCTCTATGTAAATAACTGCATCGCCAACCAATTCCTATACTACAATTTTTATTCATGGGTATTAAAATACTTCCAGAACGCAACTATAGTCAATTCACGGTAAGCTGATCTTTGGAATTTGCTCATAACATTTCCATAGTATTAGGTGTCTGTAGGATCAGATCTTTCTTTTCATTTTTGTAGAGTATGGAAAATTGGCAAATAAACAAAGATTAATACATTTTATAGAAAATAAAAAAAATATTTATTTTTATATTTCATGTTGGACTTGTTTAAAGAAAAATATCTAAGTGAACAAGTTTGAAATCATGAACACGAGTGGAATATGTCTGTGCTAAAGAGAATGCGGTTGCTGTCCACGGACTTCCCCTTCACAACTCCTCAACGTCTACGGAACAAAGTGGCTGTGAAGGCGCCTGCACTCTCGCCGCTCATCTCCGTCACTGCTCCTCTCAATGCATGATGGATTGAAAGATGTGTAACCCATTAACCCGACAAACATCAATCGGGACCTCCTCTCGCGTTAACGGTTAAAGCCAATTTGCCAACACGGAATCCGTTCTTTCGTCGATGCTTCCCAAGCGCTTAGTAAGACCAGAAACGAACTCACCAGTGAATGAGATAACGAAAGCATAAGATCCGCTGGCCCCAGCGTTAGCAGAAGTAACGAGCTGGATGACGTAGAGGTGGATCGATCGAAACAGGTTTCACGGCGCACCTATAACTAATAACTAACTAACTAACTAACTAACTAACTAACTAACTAAATTAAATTAAATTAAATTAAATAAATAAATAAATAAATAAATAAATAAATAAATAAATAAATAAATAAATAAATAAATAAATAAATAAATAAATAAATAAATAAATAAATAAATAAATAAATAAATAAATTAATTAATTAATTAATTAATTAATTAATTAATTAATTAATTAATTAATTAATTAATTAATTAATTAATTAATTAATCAATAAAATAGTTCTCATTTTTGGTGAGGCTCAATCCATTTCGTGTGCACTTTCAAAAGTGAAATACAATGGTGCATAAAAATTTATGATGGTGATGCCGTTGATAGTGAAGGAATTGGAATCATGGGAGTGGTAACGTGGGGAACACATCCAGTGAGGCCATGTACGGTGATCCGTTGAGTTACAGTAGGAGTGCTGGCATGCCTTTCACCGCTGGCTCTGGGGTTCATATCCCGGTCGGTCCAAGTGGATTAGAAGTGGACAAGGAGGGTACGCGGAATTTTGTCTCGGGGTTCTCCCGTTTCCCTCGATTCTTATTCCATCGCTCCATCATTTTCATTATCACACAATATTAAAATCATTCACCCATTTTCAGGTCTAGACATAGTGGTTCTTGGGCCGTAATAAAAAAAGTAGCTGGACCCTTGTGAAAACTCTGCACTTTGTAAATAATTGTTTCAAGAGTAAAAATTACTTCGTAGAAGAACCCAACTTTGAACGTCTTGCCCATCAACTGTACGTTACGGCATTAAATGTTGAGATTAAATTTCATAGAAAATTAAACGACTCTTGAATTTTATCGTAAAATATTACTTCACGTCTTTTGATTGATTGATTGATTTTTTCATGTTTCCGGGCGCGTCAACTGTTCTGGTCATTAGTCCCGTTAGTGTAGTGCATGTTTTTTCTCGGGAGATGGCGGTGATCATTCCCCGCTAGACGGCGAAATCCGGCACCGACCTACCGTCGGCTAGTGGGGTTTCCCCCTAACCAGGATTCTCCCACCAGCTGGGCACCGCCCCAGCCGGAACAAGCTCTAAGCTTCCGACCGGTCTCCCGGCATATGTGGTAGTGTAGTGCATGTTAGTGTAAGTGAGTGTGTGTAAGGGGAGAGGATAGGACAAGGAATGGGAAGGACCGATCGCGTGCGGTCCGTGGCCCGTTTGATAGGGTACTGCTCCGGCATTCGCCTGGTGGTGATCGGAGAAACCACGGAAAACTACCGATCAGAGCAGCCGGCCGCTAGAATTCTCCTCCAGACAGCGACTGAATTTGACCTAGCTGAAAGCTAGTGTCGAAATCCGCCGCCGTGAGGACTCGAACCTAGGACCTCCCGGTCAGAGGCGCTGCAGTGACATCAGTTGATGCACTGAGCTTTCTTCAATTTAATTATACATATATTTTGGTATCCTATACTGATCTGACTACTTATACTATATAGAGTGGGAGGACTCAAAATAACTGAATCTCCCAAAATGTAATAGATGGTTCAAAAATATTTAATTTGAGAAATACTATTTAAGAAATATAATTCAGGCCCCACTTGTAATTCACCGGTCTTCACATATTCCCACATATCCCCACCTCTCACTAAATTGTCTCTAATCGTTTCATCACATGTCCATTTAAAACTAGT
The DNA here is from genome assembly GCA_011170035.1 of Teleogryllus occipitalis. Taxonomy (NCBI): domain Eukaryota; kingdom Metazoa; phylum Arthropoda; class Insecta; order Orthoptera; family Gryllidae; genus Teleogryllus; species Teleogryllus occipitalis. Next base: position 91,833 of record BLKR01003344.1, read on the forward strand.
GTTGTTATAGAGCTCTCCTCTCTCCCAAACCTTGAGTTCCTCCGGGATACAGGAACCTAGTTTTATGGGCCTCGGTCGCATCGTTTTTTAACTATGCACGATTACAATGTAAATTCCACTAATCTGTTATTTTATGTAATAATCTTTAAACTTTAATTCTTGTAGTCTTAAATCGGTTGAATACAGAACATGGCTACATTATTCTGTTCAGAAGTACCATACTAACAGGGTTTTGTTCTGATGTGTGAATAAATAGTCAAACTCACTATCCATCCTTAACGTATAGAAGATAATAAAGAAAATGTGTAGTGAGCAACAACGAAATGACCAACGCCGACAAGACCGGATTAGATGGAGTAAATGAGGGTTGTTGCCTCTGAGAGAGGAGTGTAGTCTGAGTAGGTTTAGATAAGTATAGTGATGGAGCGGTGTGAGCGAAGCTTCGGGTGTATTGCAGCTGTTAGGCATTGCGGATATATTTCAGGGTTGCGATGGGAGTGGCGCACAGAATGGGGGCGAAAAGCAGGCATTGGTTAAGGAAGAGATGCCGTAGATTTCGGCAGAGGCAGTGTGAATCGCACTAGGCAATCACACTCCATCCAGGACTACAACTCTGTTATCTATTAATTTCTCCACATAAATAACAGTATAGGCCATGTAAGTACAAGTATGTGTGTGTGTAAGAGAGAGAGGGAGAGAGGGTGAGTGAGTGAGAGAGAGAGAAAGAAAAGGAATTCAAAGCTTGATTTTTAGGGTTCTTCTCCAGCATTCCCTTATTATTGATCGAAGAAACCAAGGAAAAGCACCGAACAGAGCAGCTGGCCGGCAGAATTCTTCTTCAGACAGCGACTAATTGCGACCCAACTTTGTTGCTACTCTCAAATATCCACCTCCATCCCTGGAGGCTACTCTCAAATATCCCCTCCTCCCAGCCAATGACGCTGCAGAATCAGCAGTGTTTCCGCTTAGTTAACGCTACCGGCGTGATGGATAAAGAAGCAGCGGTAGCGGTGACCACAATTGGACTTCAATCCGGGAGTCTCCAAGCCAATAATGCTCCAGGATCAACTGTGTTTCCGCTTAACCCTAGCATTACCAAGTTATTTTTGGTAAGTGCTTTAGCAACCATGAGCAACAAGTGCCCATATGTTTAATTCCTTACTATGACTATAATATTGTAGTTAAATATATTTATCTTGTGAGCATCAATGATTTATAATGTAATTAGAACGATTTTATTAAGTACAGTACATAACAATGAAGGTAATTAAAATAGGTGTTGGATAATCTTGTTGCACATTGTTAAGTTTCGGTTTTCATCATCGCTTCAATAACTTCTTCATTTTAACCACTCTCAGTCATCCTATTTGTTTTTGACAATACATACAGCTTAAATACAACCGACATATACAAACAGCTGCACTGTTCTGCTTCGACAATCGATAACGACCACTACAGTATTGCCAAAGTAAATCAGTAGAATTGATTTATGATTGTCACAAGTTTTACCAACCATGGGCAAAAATTACGAATGCACGAAAATATCGTATTTTTTAATTGAAAGTTCTAACTCAGATTTAGATGTTATAGAGTAGAATTAGACGTTATTTAAAGTAGAATAAAACATTTGAATCCATTTAAAGGACATTTTGTTTTAGAAACAACCTTACAGGCACTTTTTACCCGTAAAGCTATGGTTAACTCTCGCTACCGGCGTGGTGGATAATGAAGAAGCGGTAGCATTATGAACTATCAAAACCACAATTCTGAAGCTCCCCAGCCAATAACGCTGCAGAGTGAACGGTGTTACCGCTTAGCCATCGCTGCATGGTGGACAAAGACGCAGCGGCGACGACGCAGCGGAGTAGACGGCCAACGCGGCGGGGAACGAAGCCGGAAGCGGGATCGTGGGCGTAGGTAGCGGCGCGGGCGGCCGGTTTCTTCCTGAAAGATCGCATATAAAACACTACTTTCCTCTTTTTAACGCCGGCGCGGCGTCGATACGCGTTGGCTGTCGCCGGAAGCGGCCCCTTCGCCCGCCGCCCGCCAGGGTGCTCTGTATGCGCCGCCCGCCGCCGAGGGCCACGGCGGGAGGGGGAGGAGAGGGGAGGGGCAGAGGAATTTTTTATTGAAAGTTGGCGCGACGTCGCCGGGAGATCGATGGGTAAATCATTGGCTGGGTGGCGGAAAGGAAACGGGCCTCCGGGATGAGGGCGCAAGGCACTGGAAGGAAGGCGGGTTCGCTCGTGTGGAACGCGGGAGGATAAGGAGGGAATAAGTTGTGACTAGGGTTCGACGCATGTTAAACCCCCATCCTCTTTCCTATTTTTTCATTTCCTTATTAAGCCTATAATATATATTTTTCTTCAAAACCCTTCGTTATCCTTCTTTATCCTTCGTTACTTGTTCTACATATCTCCTTATAATTGATAACAATACAATATACCTTTGACAATAATTTTATTACCCAGTGGGGTAATAAAACACCCGTGTAATTTAATAGCGTAAAATATCAAATAATTTGTTAATTTTCACATACAGTTGCAGATTCTTCAGGATTTGAACAGGTGGGGTAGAATCGGGAAGAGTCGAACCAGCAAAAATGTAATAGAATATTGAAGATCTCACCCTGTAGAATGTGGTGAGAGGAATGTTTCTTTGAGGGTTTCGGCCTCAAAGTTTTAGTCTTGAGGGCTCTAGAACGCTTCTTTTAGAAGTTATTTAACGATATACATTCAAAAATGCTACAGAGTGTTGCGGGTTGCATTTTACTGAATATTTAGATTTGTTTTTTAACCAAATCCTTCATATTTTTACAGTCCAGGTGCGATTCATCACGTCTCCGTGAAATTTCATACATTTATAAAGATTGGCTACGTGTGAAAGCCGCAAAACGTAAGTATACTTCTGAAATAATATAGGAGGCAATGGGTAGCGAACGCGAGAATATCGTGAATAACTGTACTACTTTTGTAAACGGGGAATAGTTAAAGTGATTTTGAAGTGCAATAAGTTCTCAACATCTAGAAATGACAACGAATTGTCACAATTATACTGCAAATTTCGCGAAAACTACTGATATTTTTGAAAAGTATGCATAAAAAGTTTAAAGTGCTAATACAACGCAATATATTGATTTCAGAAAAAATCTATACCATCAAAATCGTTTTGGTTAGATCCGAAAAGAAATGAACTTTTGTAATTTTAGTGTTCAGTAAAGATCTTCGCATTCATCATAGGCAGACACGTTTGGAAAAAATGTTTCGTTTCAAGGTTCTCAAAAATGAGTATATCCCTCAAAGTACTGACATCATTAAACTGCATGAAGAAGCATTTTACTAACATTGGATTGTTGAAGTTTTCTGGTTTAAATTTGAAAATAAATGGCTGCGATTAACAATAAAGAACTGAAAATCAAGAAAGCCTAGTGTAAAAAAAATAAGAAATGCACTTAAAAATGTAAGTCATTATTTTACCAAAGTAGTAATTTCAAACAGCACATTTTTACTAATGTTACTACTACGTCAGTAAATTTTAATATTATAATAATTATCTTAAGACATCGTTTCAAACAAAATATTAATTTAATGTATAGATGTTGATGTTTACGTTTGCTTTTAATTGATCGTTTTGTCACGATAGGATGGTTGCTGTCGAGATTGTAAGTGTTTCTTACAATATCGGCAGCTGCACCTGAGTGCAAGACGTCACAAATGTAATACAGTGCGTAATGATGCACCTTCATGTCATGTACTCTCAAAGATTAAAATAGCCGTTTCAATTACGAGCCATGGCATCAACCAGATCAATCGAGGTATATTCATGTATCAGTTTTGGTGAAAATCCTGCACGGTTTAATCGCCAGCGTAGTTCACACATGGACAGGTAGACAGATGGGCTGAAAAATATTTTGATGTAAACCAATTTTTCGGCATTAAGGACAAACAAAAACCCACCATTCCGACTGCACAACTTTTTATAGAAAGTAATTTCCTAAGTATTAACGGAATATTATCACGTCTTTCGATATCAGAGACCTACAACACCACTTCCTCGGTCGAAAAAATTGCCGTTTTTTGCTGCAGTATTACATAACTCTCTGTATCACAAATGTAGTATCCGAGGCTGTGACAGAAAAAGTCATCTGCTCAGGCATTTAACTGATGTAACTGCAGTGCTACTGACTGAAAAGTCCTAGGGTTCGTGTCTTAAGAATGACAGGATTTGCGACACTATCTAGATAGCTAGATTGAATTCATCCGCTGCCTGAAAGAGAATTATAGTGTCCGACTGCTCTGATACTCCTTGTTGTATATCGGCCCACTGTGTGGCGCTGAGTCAGCCTGAGGTTCATTTCGCGGGAGGACCCCTAGGGCAGAGATAACGCGTCAAAATATGCACTACCTAAACGGGACCAATGATCGTACAGTTGACATACGCAATACGAACGAACGAATGAAACGAAATCAATCAACAATATTGAAGTCTTATGCTTCGTTAGGACAGACCTTGTTGCATATCGGCCCACTGAGAGGGGCTGAGTCAACCTGAGGTTCATTCCGCAGTAGGACCCCTAGGCTAGAGTTAACCCGTCAAAATACGCACAACATGAACGGAACTAATGATCGTACAGTTGACGCACCCGGAAAAACGAAATAATCAATACGAACGAACAAATCAAACGAAATAATCAATCAACAATATTGAAGTCTCATGCTTGGTTAGGACAGTCCTTGTTGCATATCGGCCCACTGTGAGGGGCTGAGTCAGCCTGAGGTTCATTCCGCAAGAGACCGCCTGCGCCAGAGATAACACGAGCCGAATCTGCGGAGTGGTGGTGGCGGCGGCGGCGCCTGTATTTAAATTTGCTCGCGCGGAGTCGCCTCTGCGAGGGGTCCTATCCCCGCCGGCGACGCGCGCCTCGTCACCTTCGCCTACCCCTCATAGGGTGCGCCCCGCTCGCCTCGGCAAAACCGCCTCCCCTTCGCCCTTCGTTCATTAAACTGTCCGTTTGCTGCCTGTCACCGTTTGGTCGGGCTACTCCTCTCGCTGTCTCACAGCCTCGTTGTCTGTCGCTCCGAACTGCACTGGGGATTGCTCCGTCGCTTCTCGCTTCACCCCGTTGATTTTGTCCACCTTTTAAATGTCGCTTTTTCAAATTTCAACTATCTCAATTTTTTTATCTCGTTCCTCAGTCCTCAAAAACTCAGTGACTATGTCATTTTAATCCATTTGCGTCCGAATTGATTATGCTAACGTCGCATATGTTTATTGTTGTGGCAGTCATGAGCGCAGTGGCATTGTTGGAGCTATCTGGTGTGTATATATATATATATATATATATATATATATATATATATATATATATAAGTAATTTTTATTAGTGAATTTTGTTGCTAAATCATACTGATAGAGCGCTGCTAAACGCCAAATTTGCATGCAAACGTTTCATCGGGCCACTTGCTGTCTTACAGCCTCGTCTGTCGCTCCGAACTGCTCCTTTCTATTGCTTCTTGCTTCGCCCTATTGATTCTGTTTCCATTTTTCACACATCACCTCTGCACATTCATCTATCTCATATTTTGTCCCTCATTCATCTGTCTTCATAAATTCGATCGTATTCATTGACCTCCTCATTTTTATCCTGTAGCTCATGAACTAATTTCTTCAACGTCGTGCACGCTCATTGCTCTGGCGATTATAAACGCAGCATTGTTGGAGCTATATGTTAGCATCAGATAGCAACTTTTAAAGTTATTTTACAACCGAATTGTAATGTTGCTATATTATACAGCTGTAGCACCTCAAATCTTCATGCAAACGCCTTATCACGGCCTCCCGCTCGCTGTCATGCCATCTAGATATCTGTCGCACGGAACCGCGTAGGGTATTGTCCCTCTCCGCCTCCAAGCTTCACCCTCTTGATTACGTGTTACTTTTTGCACCTCCCCTCTTCACTTTCATCAGTCTCATATTGTGTGCCGTATCCATCCGTCTTAACACATCCTGTCATTTCTACAGAGCTCGTCACATTAACCAATTAGCGGGCTAATTAATTTTGGTGCGTATCAAGCGCGCTCATTTTCGTGGGAATTGTGCGTGCAGGGGAATGGTTGGATTCCTTGATTGATTGTTAGTTATTCCGGGTGCGTAAACTATTGAGGTCATTAATCCCGTACGTGTAGTGCGTGTTTTTTCTCGGGAGGTGGCGGTGGTCTTCCCCAACTGGATGGCCAGATCCCACGCAGACCTACCTTCGCCTAACTGGTTTTCCCCAACCAGGTATCTCCCACCAGCAGGGCACCGCCCCAGCCGAGTCAAGTTCGAAGTCCCCGACCGGTCTCCCGGCATTGTGTGGTAGTGTAGTGTATGTTTGTGTAAGTGTGTGTAGGGGGAGAGAATAGGACAAGGAAAAGGAAGGAAAGACCGCGCGCGGTCCGCATCCCATCTGTTAGGATACTGCTTCGGCATTCGCTTGGTGTTAATCGGAACTACCACGTAAAACTACCGATCAGAGCTGCCGGCCGCTAGAATTCTCCTCCAGACAGCGACTGAATTCGACCTGGGAATAGTTAAAACTATCTAGAAGCAACTTCTTGCAACTTTTATCTTCGTATTGTTGTCATGCTACTAAATGATGCTGCTGGAGCATACCAAAGCACCAATTTGTCTGTCACTTTCATCGGCCCTCCTGCAGGGCAGACGCAAGTCTCCATGGCTAACATTTCGAATCGCGCAAGTGGGCCCTCTCCCTTTCTCCAAACTGCACCCTGATGATTGAGTGTCCATCTTTCCCTCCCCACCCTCCACTTTCACCACCCTCATCCTTTCTGTGTCATTCTTCCGTCTTCATACATCCTGTCGTATCTACCGACCTGTCATCTTAATGCATTAGCGACTGAACTAATTTTGGTGAACATGACGCCCTCTCATTGTCATGGAAATCGTGGGTACAGGGTCATTGACGCTCTCTGTCAGCATCTGCTTGCTAGTTGTAGAAATCAATGTAAAGAGTAAAAGAATGTAACTGAGTAAGATGGCTTCAACAACTCGTAACATAATCAAGTTTTCGTCTTCCATTTCTATACACATACGACACAGTTTCTGTAATTTGCATCTTTTCCATTTCATTTCGGTTCCCACTGACAGATTAAATTGTATTCCTGCAGCTTCAAATTATATGTTCTTCGCTGTCATATTGTCTTCGCATTATATGTTCTCCCCTTTCTTCGCTGTCTTACTGTCTTTATTCAGTTGCGGCAATTTTTAAAACCAGCCGATGTGTATATGACTATATTGGATTGCTAACGGAAGAGATATGAGCCCGAGAGTGTCCAAATTTCGAGAGCAATGAAGAAATATGAATTTTAGTGTCAATATCTGGAAAATACGTGTACAGATATGATGGAGTTAGTGTTCTAGAGTTGTGTTAGATTGATTAATTTGATAGCAGTATCCAACGTTAAAAGATTTTTTCCCTTTCCTTTCTCGCCCTTTGTTCCCCTTCAATATCCCTTTCCACAAACGTGTGCGTGAGCACAATCAACTAATTACAATGTTGGGAAATGAATGAAGAACCTACGCAGGGGACAATGTTATTACACGAATCATACTAGGAGAATAAGTTCGTTCGATGATGCAAAAGCGCCAACATCGAAAATTGACAGAAAAACTGCTTTTTATTGTCAGCCATTATAAACAGAAGACACAACGCCGCAATATGACAAATAGTAAAAATATTTCCTGATTTTTGTATAGAGCACAATGGAGTGACAATAGTGAGTTGCAGAAAGACTACTGGGCTCCTCCGCTACCTTACTTTATTTCGCTCTTCTAACGCATCATCAGAAATCTCCGCCATCACGGTGCAGACATTTTATCTCAGTTTACTTCAACTCACACAGATCTCCCCCATCGCTATTTATTTGCTTCTGGGGTTCGTAGGAGGTACCTGTGATCTTTGTCTCTCCCGTTTCTCACTTCTAAATGAGTAACAGCAAGTCATACTCAACGTCTCTCTTCCCGAGTCAGAAATTCTTTAGTCTCGTTTCTTCACGATCTATCGTGCCCCTCCTGTAATCCACCGCTTCTGCTCTCACCATCGCATCTCAGATGCCTCATTTCAGAGATCCCCCTGTTCGCAGACTCAACTTCTGCTCCACCTTACTCTCCCCTCGCGCATTTGGAGTCAATTTCGTTAACAGCACCGCTTCGCGGTAGGGTCTACCTTACCTTTCGCAACCGAATGAGTTTACCTGAGAACAAGCGTTTCCGTTGTCTCGGCAGCGATTGTGACCCGGAGGTTCTAGGGTTCGAGTACCGACAGTGGAAAGATATTCAGTAGCTATCTGGAGGAGAAATATAGCTCTGATTCGTAGTTTACAGTGGTTTTCCCGATCAACACCAGGCTAATGCCGGAGTAGTATTATAACAAACGGGCTACAAACCACGCGATCTTTTCTTGCTCTTTCGTAACCTGTACTTTCGCCTTACATAATATTTAAACTTTACGTGCGTTACCCTACCACGCATTCGAGAGACCAGTCGGGAACTTAAAGCTCGTTCCGACTGGGGCCGTGCCCCACTGGGAGAGATACTTGGAATTTCTTGTAAACGGACTTGAAAGCCGAAGCCGATTCTCACCATTTAGCGAGGAAGACATTTTCTACACAAACCATTCACTACACTAACGGGACTAATGACCGTAGCAGTTGATTTTCCCGGAAATATCAAACAATAAATCAGCTTCTGGAGCTTCTAACATCTTGGTTTATAGTTCTATTGTCATTAATCCATCGTATCTGATATTGTTTGTAATAAATCATTAATTGAAAATTTTTTCAGTTAATTTGAGAGTTTTAAATTTATGTTCGTTTTCCTATTTCTTTTCTGTGCTATAACACTTATCGTGTTTTATGGTTCCTAGTTCATTTTACATATTTTTTACTATTTTCGTACTGTATTGTTACATTAATTAATTTTACGAACTAATTTCTTTGTTTTTCTTCATTTGTGTTGTACAGTCTATTCATTGCTTTCGTATACGCAATTCTGTCTCAATTATTTTCTATTATACGCAAAGTTCGTCTTGATCTTCGACTCCTAATCTCGAGAACTTTATTTGATTTGCAAATATTAGGATCAACTCACAGAATCCTAAAGGGAATATTTTGTTGCAGCCCTGCAACATGTGAGTTGAAAAAGAATTAGTACATCATGTCGTAAATGAATCGTAGAGATTGAAGAAGCATGAAAATGATATATAGCTGAACGATATCTGCGTGTGCTACATTTTCTATACAACTTCAAAAAGGTTTAGGTAGACGTTATATTATTTTTGCGGATGCATATTTCAAGCAAGTAATTTTGATATATAGCTGAACGATATCTGCGTGTGCTACATTTTCTATACAACTTCAAAAAGGTTTAGGTAGACGTTATATTATTTTTGCGGATGCATATTTCAAGCAAGTAATTTTGAATTTAAGGTATTTTTATAGATATTACTTTATTTTCAAATATCTGACATTGTAACTCATTCCTCTCAATTGCATTTGTAAATAATGCTACAATTTCTTTACGTATCTTGTCTAGTTCTAACTGGACTTGTTATCTTGAGTGCAAATTACAATTACATATCATATCCTTGATATCTCACCACGCACAGCACTGCTTTATAATATTTTTGTTAATTGACAGATATGATGAAAATGCATTAATTGATATTAATAAAGAGAGAATTATAAAAATGGAAGTGCTGGAGGCTTACGTTTTGAGATGTATATCAAATATTTATCTCAGACGAAATCAGACAAGTCTTTATAATATAATCGGTATATTGCAATTATTTATTTTTTCTCACAGGGAGTAACTGCTCTGCTAATGACTGACTAATACAATGGGCTAAATTATTAAACGTCCGTGTACGCTTACGGATCCATTGACATACCTTTAGGATCTTTGTAATTAAAGCTTACGAATGAAGTTAAGCTAAAATCGTTGAAAATTCAAATGTACCTGGTATGATTGCCTGATAGGTTAGCCAACCGCTAAATCTAGTTGATTAAAAAAAGCAAAAAAAAAAAAATCCCACACAGAGTAATTTGCTAGCCACAAATAATGAACTGCCTCTATTTCATCCAGTAGCCTCGTCGCTATCGTCTCTTTGCGCTGCACTCATTTTGCTTCTCGCCCCAGATCCCCTCCCTCCGCCTCCGCTCGTCACCGACTCGGCCGCCGCCGCCGTCGCCGCCGCACCCCCGGCTCATTATAACGCCGCGTTCTCGTTACGCGGTGGCGCCACCGGCGGCGGCGGTGGCGGAGGGGGCCGGGCGGGCGTGCGGGGGGGGGCGGGGGCGGGGCGGGGGCGGTGGGCGCTGATTGCCGACGTGTGAGCGCGAGCGCAGACGCCGCCGCCCGGCGCGCGCAGTCAGCACCTGCCCCGCCATCACTCACCATCGCTCACCCTAATGATCGCAGAGGATTCCTGTATCAGCCCCGCCCCGCTCCACCCGGCCCCTTCCTTCACTCGCACCGCGTCACCACGCCTTGCCGCTCTCTGCTACTCGCCCCCGCCGCGCCACGAGGCTTCGTGGCTCCCACTCCTTCGACTAGTCCACGCCTCGCCAACAAACGCCCCGCCGGGTCTCGACTCGCGCGCGCTTCGTTCCGGCCTCGCTCTCGCCTAGTCCCGGCTTCGACCTCGCCACGCCCCCGTCTCCCTCCGTCTCGTCTCCACCTCGTCCCCGCCTTTCTCCGCCTCGTCCCTTCCTCACCACGCCTCGATCCTGCCCCGAGCCCGCTTCGACACCATCTTGTTCCCACCTCTCCCCCACGCTCCCGCCCCGCCCCGACTTTTCCCCGCCTCATCTCCGCCATGCCCTCGCCCCACCCCCGTCTCGTCCGCGCCTCCCCCTCCTCATCTCACTTCAATCCCGCCCCGACTCCGCCTCGACACCTCCTCGTCCCCACCTCTTCCCCGTCACGCCCTCGCTCGCCCCCGCCTCGCCGCCGCCTCGCCCCTGCCTCTGCTCGCCTGCCTCGCCCCCGCCTCGCCCCCGCCTCGCCCCCGCCTCGCCCCCGCCCCCGCCTCGCCCCCGCCTCGCCCCCGCCTCGCCCCCGCCTCGCCCCCGCCTCGCCCCCGCCTCGCCCCCGCCTCGCCCCCGCCTCGCCCCCGCCTCGCCCGCGCCTGGCCCCCGCCGCGCCCCTGAATTGTCCACGTCTGGCTCCTTCCGCACCCCTCCTCGCCCGCACCTCTCCCCTCTTCGTCACCCATTCCGCCCCTGCTTCACCTTGCTTCACCACGCTTCGTCCTCTCCACATCCCCGCCTCACCCCCACCTCTCCCCTGTCTCACAGCAACTTTGCAGTTTCTTTCGTCTCCGTCCACTTTGCCATAATACTCCCTGGCCTCCTCCCTTCCCCTTCCCCTTCCCCTTCCCCTTCCCCTTCCCCACCCGCCCAATCCAAGCCCGTCTTCGCCCCATCTCACCTTAATCATTCCGCCATCCCGCTCATTCCCGCTCCAAGACCCGTTCCTCGACTCTCCGCACTGTTTGCACACTCAACCGCAACCGCTCTCCACTGTGCTTGTTGCCCACTTTCCCCATTTTCCCTACAACCGTTGCACCGTTTCGCAATTAACCCTTCCCCCCGATCACTCATTCTCCCGTCTCCCTTCGTGACCCGTTCCTATTCCTCGCCCCTCTCTATTCCGTCATCCCGCTCCACCCACTGTGACTGCCCCACTCCACCCTCGCGAATCGCCTGCTCCCACTTTGTCCCCACCACAGGCCGTGCTCGCTTCGTTGCCGCCTCGCTTCCGCCCCCAGTTGAGCCTTGCCCCACTCCTCCCCGCCGCCTGCCGCCCGCCGCGTGTCGGGTTTCCTTCAAAGGAGCCCCAGCACCGCCCCCACCCCCACCCCACCCCACCTGCGACCTCGCGAGAGCTGCGAGGGGAGAATGTCGTTAAAAAAGTAATGGTGCAAAACCTTCCCCCACCCACGCACTCTCGGGCTGCCTCCCGCGCCGTCCCGCGCCGCTGCTTCCTCCACCTAACTCCACTCGCAGACGTCTCCGCCCCCACCGCCCCCGCCGACGCCGCTGTCACTGCCTCCGCCTCCACTGCCGCCGCCTCCTCCGAGTCCTCGAATGTCGTTTCCACTGCTTTCGCTTTTCCGCGTTCACGTCCGCCTCCTGAACTGTCTCATTTTCATTGCTACAGATTTGGCGCTGGTCGAGGCCACTCTCAAATGTATGTTGTAACTTTGAGGCAAATGTTGCTTTATGTGCTGGTTTTGTAACCATTTTGGATGTTAGTGTTTTTGCGTGGTAGTTTCTACTATTTCATTAGTTAATCGAATTTCTCTGATGCGATATAAATTCGAAATAATATCCAGCTGAAGTGCGACTAACGCCGCAGATACAAACCTGCAAAATCCGTTTCTACACTTTACTTTCATGCACAGTATTGACAAGTTTCGGTTAAAACGTATTTAAGTATTGTAGACAGTCTACATCGGCGAACATGTCAGTACACCGCATCTGAGGTGTACCTTTATTTTTCGAGTTTGAGTTATTTTATTGAGCGTGTATTTCTCCACTTCCCAACCTCGACTCCGAATCGTCAGGTTCTCTTTGTCTTTTTTGCGGTCGCGTATTTGCTACGCGTCGTATTATGGTCTCTCCAATGTCACTCCAAATCCTGAATAATTAGAATTATTGTAATTATTGTATTCTTACTTCTACTGACATTTACCAGAAAATGTCACTCTACTGATTAGTGATTACACAAGGTAGTGAAGAAGAACGGTCAGTTGTAGAAATTATACACAGGAGAAAAATTCAGTCCTCAACATTTTGCAAGAGTACTGCTGATAACATGTACAAAATAAAATGTACAAAACCACTTTTACAGTGTTCATTCATATTCCTTAATTTATTTATATAAATTCATACGCTAATTATATTGGTTCACTTTCTTTAATCATTGTTGAGCGACCGAAGATGGGATAAATTAGTCCAGAAACCCGTGTAAGGGTTTTTATTCTTTATATTAAATTTATAGTTTAATGTACTTCGTGGTTGATACCTCCTCAATCCTTAATTAATAACCACTATTTATCATTTTATGTTTTAGTGAGTAATAATAAGCATTGTAATAATAAATGTAGCGGTCATGGAAAACAAATTCTAAATTTCGCTTTTAATATAAGATTGATTTTACAATTTAGCGAGCGAATATTCCACCACCTCACAACTAGTAAACCGTCTTTATTGAATATTGAATATTTCGTGTTTCCAAGGGCGTCATTGACTATGGTCACTTGTCTCGTAAGTGTTGTGCATGTTTTTATCCAGAGAGATGGCGATGTTCTTCCCCTCCTGGATGGTGAGTTCTGGCGCTAATCTGCTCACACGCTTACGATGTTTTCCGTTCAGATATCTCCCATCAGCAGGACACTGCGCGAGCAAAGAAAAACTCTACGCTCTCATGTAAGTGTACATGTGTGTGTAAGTGAAGAGGAAGAAAACTCGCGCGCGGTCCCTGATCCGCTTGTTACGATACTGCTCCGGCATTCGCCTGAAATGGATAGGAGAAAACCAAGTAAAACTACCGATCAGAGCATCTGGACGCTAAAAATTCACCCCCACACTAGAATTCGACCTCGTACGACGTAGTCGAATTGTAACGTTTCGCCGCTAACTCTTACAGTCTTTAAAACAATACCTAAAATTTCTTTTGAAAACATTTTTATTCGACTCTTTCTCGCATTCACCAAACTCTACATTTGGTGTTATCTTTTTTCTACACCAACTCTTACATTACTATCGTAACACTATAACATCTGATGAACAGTGGTTCAAAATTTGTTTACATACATAAATGCAATAAATATGTGTGGTAACATGAAAATGTATATGAAACGTTACACTATCTAGCCAGTGTCAAAAATCCAACCACCACCGAAACTCGAACCATAGGACGTTACGGTCAGAGGCCCTGCAGTGCCAGCGTTTGACGCTGAGTCACCTCAGCTGGTCCCACGTCCTCGGTTCCCCTTCGTCACTCCCCCGGTAGCACATTTGCACCGCATCCCCTCCCGGCCACTCCAAAGCTTCCTCGGAGGTTTTTCTCCCTGAGGGCGCGTGGAGGTATTCCAGCAGCGCGGAGCGGAAGGGGCGGGGGCCCGGCGTGGATCGCCGACGACGCGTGAGATTGCGTGAAGGCGATACGCACCGTGTCGCCCTCTCGTGGAGCAGTTAGCGCCCGCGGGGGCAGGGGGCGTGGCGTTCGGCGCGAGGTTTTTCCGCCCCCCGTGACGCCGCTTGTATGCGCGATCTGCGCCGTTGTAATTCGGAGCGCGAAAGGGGGCGCTGAGTGGATGCGGCTTCGCTCGTTAATAGCTCTGCCTCCTGGTGCGCCCTCCAGCCGACGATTCTTAGATAACCTTCCCCCCTCCCCGAGGTGTGGAGATCCCTGGGCGAAGGGGGATAATGTCGTTTTCGAGAAGCCGGATTGTGAATACTAGTCTCAGCCGGCGCCGGTAGCCGTACTGCTTAACCAAGAAACCTCCATGAAATCACTAACGTTAAGCAGCTCGATACATGGCGGGTCACAGTATAGGTGACCGTGATGGATGCGGCTTCGCTCGTTAATATCTCTACCTCCTGGTGCGCCCTCGAGCCGACGATTCTTAGATAACCTTCCACCCTCCCTGAGGTGTGGAGATCGCGTGGCGAAGGGGGATAATGTCGTTTTTGAGAAGCCGGATTGTGAATACTAGTCGCAGCCTGCGCCGGTAGCCGTACTGCTTAACCAAGCTCCGTGAAGTCACTGAAGTTAAGCAGCTCGATACATGGTGGGTCCCAGCATAGGTGACCGTGATGGATGCGGCTTCGCCCGTTAATAGCCCTGCCGCCTGGTGCGCCCTTGAGCCGACGATTCTTAGATAACCTTCCACCCTCCCTGAGGTGTGGAGATCGCTTGGCGAAGGGGGATAATGTCGTTTTTGAGAAGCCGGGTTGTGAATACTAGTCTCAGCCTGCGCCGGTAGCCGTACTGCTTAACCAAGCTCCGTGAAGTCACTGAAGTTAAGCAGCTCGATACATAGCGTGTCCCAGCATAGGTGACCGTGATAGATGTGGCTTCGCCCGTTAATAACTCTGCTTCTTGTTGCATATTCAAGTCGTCGATTCTTATGCAACCTTCCACCTTACCTGAGGTGTGAAGATCGCTGGGCGAAGGGGTATAATATCTTTCTTGAGAAGCCGAATTGTGAATTCTAGTCTCAGTCTGCGCCGGTAGCCGTACTGCTTAACCAAGCTCCGTGAAGTCACTGTAGTTAAGCAGCTCGATACATGACGGGTACCAGCGTAGCTGACCGTGATGGATGTGGCTTCTACCGTTAATAGCTCTGCTTCTGAGCGCGCCCTCAAGCCGGCGATTGTTAGATAACCTTCCACCCTCCCAAAGGTGTGGAGATCGCTTGGCGAAGGGGAATAATGCCCTTCTTGAGGAGCCGAATTGTGTAAGCTAGCCTCAACCCGCGCCGGTAGCCGAATGCCTAAATCAAGCTCCGTGAAATCGCGGACATTAAGCAGCTGGGGAAACTGGCGGTATCTGCATGTGTCCATAGTCTTCGCTCGTTATTGGCTCCACCCTCGGAGGATGCCCTCCAACTGTCGTTGTTAGATAACCTTCCAGCTTTGCTGAGGAGTATATTTTCTCATCGAAGGAGATAACTCCGTTTTTGAGAAACCGATTCATGTATTCTAGTCTCAGTCTGCGCCGGTAACCGAACTTCTGAACCAAGTGGAAGTTAAGTATCTTTATTGATTAATTAGAATTCCAAGCGCGTCAGATGCTAAGGGAAAGTCCCGTGAGTGTAGTGCAGGTTTTCTCTTCTGGAGGTGGCAGTGATCCTTCCCCGCTGGATGGTGAGATACAGCACCGACCTATCTTCTAGCGGCGTTTCTCCTGTAGGTATCTCCTACCAGCGGGGCACTGCCACAGCCGGAACAAGTTCCTATCTCCCGACCGATCGACCGGTATGTGTGGTAATGCAGTGCATGTAAGTGTAAGTGCCAGTAAGGAGTGAAGATATGACAAAAAAGAGGAAGGAAAGAACGCGCGCGATCCCAAGCCCATTTGTTACGGTACTGCGTTAAGTATCTCCAGACACTTCGGGTTCCTGCATGGGTATGGGAACCCCGAATACTAACGACGCGAGTCTCTGGCCGATAGGAATAAAGGTTATGAGTTGATGTGTGACTGACTTGAGTATGTCTTGACTTCACGGATGACTGACTTCAAGGAGAATTACTCCACTTTCAGTGTCATGAGGCTTAAACCATTGCTTCGCAAGGTTAGTTTATCCATCTGCGCTTTACATGTTGTTACATCGACTAAAATTAGTATTGAAAACAATCCATTTTCGATACCGATGTAGATGTCTGGATAATTAAGTGCAATTTATAAAATAGTTCGTGGAAAGAGGTTGAACGAAATTTGCTGAAAGCATTAAACTGAGCTAATTGTTTACAGTTTGGAATCGTTTATCTTTTCATTGATCTTTTTCTTTCAGAACAGTACATTAATATCTGAAAAAATAAACATTTATTTTAATCCTTTCAATATCTATTCTCTGAATAAGTAATATTATTAATATTACATATAATGCATCATTACTTCTGCTTCCATTTTTCAGAAATTGCCACTTAAAATTATCCAATTTCGTTAAAAAAAACTAAATTATACTAATTTTCCCAAACAAATCTAACAATCCAGGTCAAAAAATATTTTTCAACGATACTGAAGATTACATATCTACAATATAAATGATTTAGAGAAAAATTTGTAGAAATGCCAAAATGAAATTCTCTACCTTCCCTTATTCTAGGTTTGGCTTTAATATAGAATCAATCATGGCTCACGTTTACAAAAATAAACAATTCATTTAATAATAATAATAATAATAATAATAATGAATTCATTTTAATATATACTACATACATATTTATTCAGTATACATACTATACATAACTATTTATGGGACCGTTGTCTTCAACTAACATCACCAATAGAAATAATCATGCTATTTATGTGAGTTGTTGGTCCTCTTCTGCCGCATCTACAGTATCGAGCGCCACTCCTCTTCCTCCCCTCTCCCTCTCCTCCTCTTTTTCCAACTGCCCCTCCTCCTCCAACTGCCCCTCCTCCTTCAACTGCCCCTCCTCCTCCAACTGCCCCTCCTCCTCCTTCTCCAAATGTCCCTACTCCTCCTTCCCCAACTGCCTCTCCTCCTCCAACTGCCCCTGCTCTTCATCCAACTGCCCTTCTTCTCCAACTGCCCCTCCTCCTTCTCTAACTGTCCCTCCTCCTCTTCCTCTAACTGCCCCTGCTCTTCCTCCAACTGCTCTCTTTTTCTCCAACTGCCCTTTCGTCCTCCAACTGCCCCTCCTCTTCTTCGTCCCACTGTCCCTCCTCCTCCAAATACCCCTCCTCCTTTTCCAACCACCCCTTCTCTTCCTCCAACTGCCCCTCCTCTTTCTCCAACTGCCCCTCCTTCTCCTTCTCCAACTGCCCCTCCTTCTCCTTCTCTAACTGCCCCTCCTCCTCCTTTTCCAACTGCCCATCCTCCTCCTTTTCCAACTGCCCTTCCTCCTCCTTTTCCAACTGCCCATCCTCCTCCTTATCCAACTGCCTTTCCTCCTCCTTCTCCAACTGCCCCTCCTCCTCCTTCTCCAACTGCCGCTCCTCCTCCTTCTCCAACTGCCGCTCCTCCTTCTTCTCCAACTGCCCCTCCTCCTCCCGACCTCCTGGAGCCGCGGCCGTTCTCTGCGGGCGACCCGCAGGGGCCGTGTCGGCGGCCGGGAGCAAAGCCCCCTATAGCGCCCCACAATAACTCGCGCGAGTCCATATTCCGTGCGGCCCTTACGACGCCGCTCGCGCCCATCCGACGAATTAAGCGGCGCTTTATCTGTCATAAAGGATGTTTTTGTGGCCCCCGAGAGCCCAACATCCACCGCCTCCGCCGCCACCGGCGCCATCGCCGCCGCCGCCGCCGGTCACCGCTATATTTTCTGTACAACTGCGCTGCGTAATTCCGTCGGCGCTCACCGGGCGGCAGTGGCGCCTCCAAGTGGTCGTAACGAGGGATGCGTTTGCTATTTCATGCGCTGAAGTATGGACAAAGATGTTACGGGAGTTCTTGGAGGCGATATGGCGCAGCTCGCTACCCTGCTCCGTGCGAGCCACGATTAAAAGTAATGCCCGGAGATAGAGTTCAGACTAGTGGCAGCCGCATTGCTGCTGCTGCTGCTGCTGGAGGAAGAGGTGTTCGCAGTGGTGTAATGGCGATGAGAGTGTGAAGGTCCCGACGTTAGGTGGTAGTGCTGAGATAGAGTAGGGGGTAGCAGTAGTAAAGTGGTGTTGTAAGAGTAATGGTTCTGTTGTGAATGTAGTGCCGGTAGAGGTTACAGAGGTGAATGTAATGGTAATGACAGTCGGTGGTAGTGGTGGTGGTGGTAGATATGTTGTGCAAGTAGTGTAATGGTAATGAAGTAGTGATGATGTGTTGATGGCGTAGCTGTGGTGGTAGTAATGTGACGGCCTGGGGTGGTTGCGGTGTAGTGAGATGGCAGCGAAATAGTAATGGTGGTAGTGATATTCATGGGGTAGTAGTCTGTGATAGGGGTGGGGAGATGGTAGTGGTGGTTTTGAATGTGAAATTCTTACAGTGGAGTAGTACTGGTGATGTATAAATGGTAGTGTTATTTATGTAGTGATGTTGGTTGAGTGGCACTAAGGATATAATGATGGAATAGTACTGATGATATTGTGGAGATGTTCCTGAAGAAATCGTATTAGACTGCCGTTCATTTCAGTGGATATAACTATAACAATGGCAATCGAAGGAGGAGGGTTGGGATAGCAATGGAGGCGGTTATGGTTGTGAAGGTGACGCTGATTCTGAGGCATTGACTGAGATTCGATGCTAGGGTTAGCTGATGGCGGAGTAAGCCATCTGCTCATGGAAACGGAAAATACCATAATACAGAAAATGCCTTGATTCAGTGACGGTGGTAGTTTCCCGTGATATCATTGGTAATATTTGGTACTCTTGAAAAGTGTGACAAATGTGTTATGGAAGAAGGAACTAGCTGTAGAATGTCGATGTATTTTGCATGAGTATGAATCGCAGTCGTTGGGTAGTTTCTGGAAAGATTGAGAACATGACAGAATTATGAATTCTAAAGGAGATACTGAAAATACTGAAGTAGAGGTTTCAAAGGTAGAAAGAGAGGTTGAAAGGTAGCAAGGAATCATTCAGAAAAAATATTTTGTTGAATTCGTTTTGTGAAAATATTATTTTAACGAAATTTGAATATTTCAGAATTTGTGTATGTGTACCATACTGAATACTATACTATGTTATAATTTAATTAGTTGGCTAAAATGTACGTTTTGAACACACATGAATTAATAAACACATTTTATCGAAAAGAAGATAATGTATTTTTTACTGCCAATAATTGATTTACCGTATTTAGTGTATTTCGTTTCAGAACACTTATTGGGTCGCGCTGGGTGTTTTATAATATCGCTGATGAATCTGAAAAATACTCTAACCAATAATAACTAAATTTTATAGGATAACTAAAAATGGATAGTTTCTAGAGTTTCATATTAGACTTTGAATTTAAACTTATTTTATCATTGTTTTCATTCTTTATCCTTACAATAAACATAGTTTTATAATTTTTAATAGTTTTTAAATTATGTGGCCTACAAAATCATTAGAATTTATTGGTATACAATATTTGGTTTTTATAAAATTAAGAAGAAAAATATTATCTTTTGAAATATGACACTTTGAAAGAAGGTGTATTTTTAGACAAAGATTCTATTGATGTCAAAATCGCAAAATCATAAATTATGAGGGTTACGATATTTTCTAGTTTCATAAGCGAAACAGAACATATTTTTTGACAGAAAATATTTTTTGTTTACAAAACTTTAACGTACCAGAACTTTCAATAATTTAGCTCACTTCCATCATAACCGGAATCTCTCTGGAAATAGGATATTTGATTACGTCATATTCAGTGAAAATGTGAATTTACTATAATTTCATTATGCGTGAACTGATATTCCTTTTGTTTCCTCATTATTTATTATTTTGACCAGATATTGAAACACAGGCACTTAAAATAATATAAACACTAATAATTAGGCAACTACTTCAATGTAATGGTAAAACGATTAGAATGATCAGTAACACATTTTACCAGGACCTTAAAATTAACGTTTCACATAACTGATTATCAATATATTAGCAATTATGAACCTACATGAAATTCAATTACTCAAGAGCTACTTTTTAATAAGCATAATTACAAATTACTGCAATATAATTACTATTTTAAATCTAGAAATATAACTTGTCATGAATTCTTAAATCTATTGTTTCTTACATTGGTTTGTCTCACGATCAACAATTTTTCTGTGACAGATCAAAACTTAATTTCAAATCATACGATTGTGTACATTGAGTACTGAAAGAAAATAAGTTACTTTTTTTAATTCGTTGCGCCCTTAATCCAACTTATAGACGCAACGCGTCTCTTCGCCCCTGGCCGAGCGTTGAGCGCGGAGTAATCCTCTATTATCTACCTCTCTATTCCAGAGGACGCTGTATTTTTATGCCTCGTCTCGTCTAGTCAGTTGTCAAAGAGGACCGCCAGGTAGCATCTCCGCGTACGCGCCTCCTACTTCACGCGCCCCTGCGTCACTTCCGGCGGCCAAATTGGGAAGGAATTAGGAAAGGAGTAGGGGTTGGACTAGCCCTTGTGAAGCGGCCAAACTCGTTTTGTTGGAACAAATTTCACATGAGATTCGACGACAATCGAACCCGGATCTCAGTGGTGAAAGGCTAGAGACTTAGCTATGTGCCACGAGCGAGCCTATTTCTAAGAGGAAGTGAGTAAATAAGCAAATTGTTCATCATTTAGAGGCAATAAAACACGAAGGAAAAGAGAGAACTTAAAGAAATAGTTTTTGGAGTGTGTCGTAACTTTACAAAGGAAGTCTGATGACTAGATTAAGGTTAAGAGCCGGATTTTACGCTGGAATTTACCCGTGCATTTGCAAGGAAATGTGTAAAGATCAGTGCTTGTTGCGGAATGAATGATGAATGAGACTGGAGTAAGTTGAATAGGTAAAGAGATAAGCAGTATCGTCCATTGTAAGTTTTGATATACCATTTTATCGCTACTCCTCTTTTAGAGGTAAATTTGTTGTAAATATTAACCTGCATTCGGTCGACAGGTGAGCACCCTGCTCTCCTTTCACATAAATTGTTTTTAATACATATTAAAATAACAATAGATACTTGATACTTCAATCTTCCTAGAAATTTATTAGAAGTAGAGCAGTGAAAAATCGCGACTATCTAGTCAATCTTCATATGGATGCCTCAACCACTTGCAATCAACTTTTCCTCGTCTGTGTTGCCAGCGAGCCGTTGTTTTTGTTCTATTCGGTAGTAGTTCAATTCCAAGTAATAGACATGCTTGCAATTCACCATTAGTAATTTATTCTCATACAGCGTTTTTTAGTTTAATCCATATAAATAGGATCTTAATCTAAAGAGGGCAATACTCTATGTTTGTTATTATTAAAATAGAATAGTTTTTCTTCAGTTTATCCTTCGTGTTTACTCCTTATTTTTGTGATTTTTTTAAAAATTGGACAGACTGTTTTTTTATTTTTAGAAGGTGTATAAATTTCTAACATACTTGAAAATGGTAAGAAGTGTTTTCACAGAACATTGGTTTTGAGTACATAGAATGCCTGAAATGCATTAGCTTCAAAGTTGAACATTGTAATGCCTCGTGCAAATCTCTTAGAGCGAAACAAATTGCTTTATACAATATTCTCTTTAGGACCGAATTTAACACTGTTATTCGGAGTCACATATAACAGTGGCATTGGTAAACTTAGTCCTTAGACAGACGATGAGAGCGGCAGAAAGCAAATCAAGCAGCTGTGAATCAAGTCCTCTTTACATATTGTTTATTACCCTTCGTGTATGAAACTGCGGACACGTTGTCAACAGTATTTAATAGTAGGCGAAGACAACTGAAGTGATTCACCATATCGTACGTTTCTTGTAGTTGTGTTTCAGTCAAGTTCGCAAGAGTAGGTGTTTCCTCACAAGATTATCCTCTAAACGGTTCAAAATGACGAAGATTCAGAGTTTCAGAACTGCCAAACTCCTAGAAATGAAACGCGAAAGTGCATGAAATATACACAATCGGCTTGTATAAATAGACATATATATATATATATATATATATATATATATATATATATATAAAAAGGACTCGATCATTATTTATTGAAACTTAAAAATTTTTGTTTAACGAAAAGTTAAAAACGTTTGTCAAAGCATCAACATTATAAATTGCTGCTTGAAATTCTCCAGAATCTCTGTAAACTGTATAGTGCGTAAGGTCATCGTTCCATTGCATATAAACTCTGCATCTCTCGATTTTGTTGAACTGTAGTTTGTCTAATTGCCAGAAATCCTTCGATCAAAGAAAACGTTGCTTCTGAGACTTTAATTATGAAGTTCTAACAAACTAACTGTGGAGCGGAAGAAGTAGGGAATAACTAATTGGGGAAGGAAAGGTGGGGGTCCAACGCTAGACAATGCAATGTTATGTCCCATGTCTGCACTGAGAGGTCTATGACCTCGTATCGCCTCATGTGGATTACCCATTCGTTTCGTCTTTGTTTTTTATCGAATGTTTCTTGCAAAATGACATTAGCAAAGAGGTCGAAAATTACGTGAAATGGTCGTGCTTTAGGTTTCATATCGTTGTGTTTGAGATTTCGCTTTGCTTATTTTGCACCAAGTAAGAGTATTCACGTACAAACTCGTGAATGCTTTGCGGCAGCGTTGGGCAGACTATTAAAGAGGATAAAGTTTTAGAAGAACATTCGTGTAGTTCCCTTAAATTTTCTTGTTTTCAGCTGTGAGTATTCTTAACTATGTCTTTCATATACATTATTGAGAAATATATGATACCTTTCATGTTTGAATCATACAAACACTTTCAAAATACAAGCCAATATAATATAGTTAAAACACTTTCATGAAGTTCAAAATAAACCTAATTTCAAGAGGTTCAATTTTTTTGGAATATGATTATTAGCGTACTAAATACATTAAACAATGCACCTTTTTACATAATGTAAAATGTATTAATAAATTATTATAATTTCTGAATATTAAATTAGAGGCGTGCTCAGGATTTTGCTCGGAGAGGGGCGGGAGGTTACAGGTATAGTGTCCATGAGACTTGATGAATTTTTGTAACGAAGTTTTCATTTTTGCTTAATATAGTGTATTTGATGATAAATTTAATATTTATAATCTAAAAAGTTGACTGATAATGACTTTCGTGAATATATAAAATCAGAAAATATTTATTTATATGTGCACCATTGTTTTCTAGAGGTGGGTCTACATTTCACAACCCTGGGGTGCGCCTCTGATTTTATTCGTTCACCGCAATCTGAAGTTGTTGAGTAAACTGAACCCCTCTTGATTTTGCAATGGAGCATTTGATCGCAGGAATAGCACCCAACAGACCTTCTGTTAAGCGGATTCCAAGTAGAGCAATTCAGCTGTAAAACGAAAGGGACGGAGAAATCATTACGGTAGTAAAAACTATAATGCCTCTGTAAAATGCTAATCTCAGCGCTGAGAGTAAAGATACTCGCATAAAGGTGGTGGTAGCGTCGATAAAAGGAATGTTATTTGCGATAACATTATTCAAAATCCTCTCTTCCAGCTGCTGCTCCTCGTATAAGCGTGCGTTATTCTACGTAGCCCGGTGTTCATTTCGGAGGATGTGCACTTGTCAGTGACATAGAACTCTTGAATCGTAAATGAAATTGGTTGGATTTTACAGACACGCCTTCTACTAAAACAGTGCTCCTTTAATGAATTACCTACAGATATGGAACGACGCGAAAAATAAGGGCTAAAACGTGAAGGAAATACGCTAAAATACTACTCAAGAATACACAGAGTATGCATTTCAGTGCTTCTTTTTCTTTGAAATTTTCTCATTGTATCCATCATACGTCTCTCCAACCTATTTTTAAACAAAAATTAGACACATGAGCTGTTATATAATACTTAAGATTCTGATGAGTAAAAGTTGATCCTATTTCAGGTATTCTTTGTAAGATCTTCGTGAAAGTCATAATATTTTTTTTTTCAAATTGGCATCAATGAGGCAGGCACTCAAACTGATATATTGTAATGGCCATCAATCTTGGAAGAAACATCCATTTAATAATACGATATGTTACAGAGTCTCTTAACACTCGAAACCTAGTTTCATGCTAAAGATGTCAGTTAAGTCTTAATGTTTGTTCAAATTCATTTTTCGTTTGTCTGGTGAAAAATTAAATTCAGCGTTTTGTTTGGAAAATTGTGAAAAATTCTTATGTTACTACTAAATGTACGTGTTATTAAAACTTATTTTACTAAGTTACGGTAGAATAAAATGAAAATATCACAATTCTCTACTAAAACTATCTTCCATCACAAATTAAATTTCAGAAATTTCCGCGTACCGCATTTATATTTTTTTAAATTTCAGTCTCCTTTATGGGTGCAGTTAGTGTGGGTTGGCGTGCATGAAAATATTATAAAACGAAAAAAATTGTTTTTTCGGCTCCAAATAACATTGACACAACGGGCACCCTCACACTGCTGTTGACATTTCGAGGCCAATTTATTATTTTACCGCTAGGCAAACATTTTCACTGGAATTATTGAAAGATATTTATTTACCTTCTGCGTTGACTGTATGAGCACTGGCGCGACAGATCCTACGGCAATGCGAACTCTTGTACCTCATCTCATCGTCATAGAATTTCCCCGCAAGAGAACCGAGATTCCAACGCGCGAACTTAATTCGTGAAAAAATACTGCGATCAATTTTTATTGCGCAATTGTTTGATTTATTAGTGTTTACGGGCGCGGCAATTGCGAAGGACATTATTTGCGTAAGTATAGTGCATTCTTTTTATCGGGGGAGGTAACGGTGATATTTGTCCGATGAATAGCGAAATCCGTCGTCGACCTACCTACATATCGGTTTGCTGGATTTTCTCCAACCAGATATCTCCCACCAAAGGCTTTCCGCTCCAGTTGGGACAAACTCCCGACTTGTCTTTCAATTTGTATGGTGGTGTCGAGAATTGAAGTGAAATATGTGTAAAGTGTGAGTATAGGACAAGCAAGAGGAAGGAAAGATCGCGCGCGGTTTGTGACCCGTTTGTTGAGGTATTGCTTGGCCTAGTGTCAATCGGACGAACCAAGAAAACCTACGGATCAGAGCAACCGGCAGCTGGAATTCACTTTCAGACAGAGGCTGAATTCGACATAATTTGCTTGAACAATCTTGACAACGATGGGAATCGAACCCTATGTCTTCTCGGTCGGAGGTATTGCAGTGATATCAGTTGATGCCATGAGCTACCTAAATTGTTGTGTTACGCAGTAATTAGTGACTGATTTATAAGTTGATAATTACGAAAATAATTTGTTGAAGGTTATCGGAATAATGATATGATTACTAAGATAGACGTGTGGAAGTACTCATAGCTGTTTTGTAAGCAAGGGTATAATGATCAATGTTGCATCTTCATTATATTATAAATCAAATGTATTATTACTGTTGCTACTATAGTGATAGCTACAGAGTTAACATAGCGTTATGATGTAAAAAAGTGAAAAGTGTTATTGCCAATATCATACAACACTTCATTGCCAAGAGTTCGAACAATCCGGGTAACATGGATCAGTGCAAAAATTGCTGTGTTTGTAGCATCTTTGACAGGAAGGTCCTAGGGTTCGAGTCCAGATGGCGGTGGATTTTTAATTCTAGCTAGATAGCTAGGTCGAATTAACCCGCTCTCTGGAGAATAATCCTATAGGTTGTCTGCTGTGATCGGTAGTTTCTCGTAGTTTCTTCGATAAGTTTCAAACGAAAGCTGGAGCAATACCTTAACTCACTGTCCACCGAATATCCAGATCTTTCGTTCCTCATTCTTGTCCTCTTATCTCCCGTTGCATACACACGCATATTTTCAATACACTAACACGCTTATGAGCGGGAGAGAGTCGAAACCTTACAGCTTCGCTCCCAGCACCTGGGGCGGTTCCCGTTGGGTGAGGTACCTGAGAGAACTTGGATAAAGCTGAAGCTGGAAACTTATCTGCAAACGTGTACACAATGTGGACACTACCGCGTTTTGTACTTTTCTGCGCGCGGAGTCATAATATCGGACAGGAAGTGTTGAACTCTATCTCAAGAGTTAGGAGTGATAAAAGTTTCTGCGAGAAAGCATATCTAGTGCAATTTTGATTTGTTGCGTCGGCCACGCGAAACCGTTTCCTACACTTGAGTTTAGTCTACAACACCTTCGAGGATTAAGCTCTTTGCATTACATAAGATAAAGCTCAGTTTAGTGCTGGAGATTACACATAAGTTACGTTACACACAGTGAAGAATGAAATCAGTAGTAATGTTTTCCCTTAAGCCATTCAGATACTCAAAAGGGAATATTTAAGCCCAAACATTTCATAGAAACAACATCACGAGTGAAACAAATTCGTAGTTACTAGCTAGTATGCCGAAATTTTAATGTGGCAATTAAAAATCTGTAGCGAAACATAATTTTTTCTGATGGGAGGTGTTTGCAAATGGGTAAGAAACGTCTGGTGTATGCACGTAATCAAGGTCAATAAGGTCAAGTCAATTTCAGTGTTCCGCCCTTGTCAATTTCAGTGTTAGAATAAAAATTTAAATAATTTAATTATTTTTTATGAATATCCTTTTAATGTTTATTGGTTATTTTACGTGCTCTTTTGTATTCTGTCAGCCTGAATTTTTTAGTAAAAATAAATTAATTTTCCTACCTATTTGATCCGAAATAAATACTTAAATGTCCGGGATCTGGTCATTACCAGTGAGCAGGTCATCCCTGAGAATTTGGATATCTGCTAAACAACAGTGAAGGATCAGTTGCCTCCCTAGTATATTAAAGACGAAGAAACTCACTACGAACTAAAATACCTCTTCTGCATGAATTCCTATAAAAACTCTCTAATAACTCTTTAAATAACCTAAGCCAATGCTCAAGCACAAACTCCTTCAAACTCAATAGAAATGGACCAACAAACTGTATAATTAAACCAAAATTTCTGATGGATGTATACCCACATCCCTGATATAAGACCTTTTATAAACCAGCAGGTTTGAGGAAATCCATACTTCCCATCCTCAACACCAATTCCACATTATGCAACTAGAAATAATTGTAAGAATCAATGTCAAAAATATGTTCTTTAGCTTTTTAAAGTATTACATTGCAATCTGTTTTTATTGTTATTCTTATATAATTTCATAGTTTTCATTAGAAACGAGTGTAAATAACATGTAAAGTATTGCAATGAAATAATATAAAACAGCTGATCTTATTGGAAAATAAATTAAAATTAATTAAGTTCCCTACCAATCAGGGACGCAGTATGCGGAGTATCATGAATGCAGCTTGATTTTAAGAGATTTTTGAAATATGTTCATTAGAAGAAATTTTCATCTCTCTCTCCTGAACATTTCCTAGAGATTTGTTTCATTTAATCTGAAACATCCTGTAAATAACCTTCAAGGCGGATCGTGTCCCGCAAGGTGTACGGAAATCATTCGTTCTGTACCAACTACGCGCCTTCTCTCTGTCACATCAACAAGCTCCCAAATAGGGAGGCGGGTGCGAGAGTGATTGAATCAAATACTGCCAAGCATTTGGCGCCCTGCACGTTACGCGGAACCATTCTCTAAGAGCATCAACTGTCACCGAAACCGAACGCGAGGCGACACCACGTCGAGCGACGAAACGGAACTTCAAAGCTAGCTGCTCGGCTGCAGTTGATGTTCATGGAAGGGGCCCTTCAACTGTCGGTGAAATTTGAGTAAATGCGCAATGAATAATTTTTTTTCGCCAATTTGCTCTAGCGCGCTGCCTCTAGCCACGATCTTGCCATTTGGGTCGTTCCCTTTCATTTCCATGTAAACCGTTACCGCCCTTGCCGTTTCGTCCTCTCTCCGTCGAGAGGCCCATAGTGCCTTCATCGCCGCCACAAACTGCCCGGGCTTTAGGGCCCTCCGGCCACTTAGCACCGAGAGGCAATTAGTGCGTTATAAGCGCCTCTCAAGGGCTGGGCGGCGACGGCCCAGGTGCTCAGGGAGGTCACAGCGGCAGGTAGGCCGGACATGCGGGTACAAAACGTTCGGAAAGTCTGTGATATCGGTGCTGTTTAGGGATAAAACTACCAAGGAAAAAAATTGTTCCTTCTTCAATTCACTCGACTTGATTACCCTTTTAAGAAATTATAGGATATTCAATGAGTACACATTATCAAAGCAAAAATGTAAATATTAATGTAGTGATTATAAAAGGTAAGTAACATTTATCACAGTGATGTAGACTAGAGAAAGATTGCACAGTTAATAAAATCCGTTGCGACCTACGTATTTATTTTCAAAATATAAGGCATGGGTATATGTAAAAATGCCGAAAGGTCATTAGCGACCACTATTACTGTAGATTCAACTGTAGGAAGAACACGTATGGAT
The DNA here is from genome assembly GCA_011170035.1 of Teleogryllus occipitalis. Taxonomy (NCBI): domain Eukaryota; kingdom Metazoa; phylum Arthropoda; class Insecta; order Orthoptera; family Gryllidae; genus Teleogryllus; species Teleogryllus occipitalis. The sequence continues at coordinate 120,560 of BLKR01003344.1, forward strand.
AACACAGACACACACAAACATCCATGCCCGAGGCGGGATTCGAACCCGCGACCCTTCGGCCCGAGATCACTACGACACTACTGCCTTAGCGATCTCGGCCACCGGGCCGGCATGTCCGTTCTTTGTAGCTTCATTGCATCCGTATTTACCATCGATTCCTTCATAAGTACGTATTTCTGGAAAGTACTTGTATATATTCCAAAAATGTGCAGAATGTTTTAAGACAACCTGTGCCGCTTAATAGCAACCATCGCTGTCGAACAACTCGCTCTCTGTCGAACTTACGCGATAAAATCTCTTACGTTACCTCGACCGAGGCGTCTCATGAATCAAGTAAGCCGTGTGGTTGGAGAAAAAAGAAGTAAATGAGTACAGCCTACGTCATGATATAGTATGCAACTATCAATAACGTCTGAACTAATGAAGAAGACAAAAAACTTTTTCTCTTTTAAAACTAGTATCGAATGCAACCATATTGACAGTTACGTATCTTTAGAATCACTCTGTGTAATAGTTACTAATGTAATGTTTGTACACGGCTGCGGTGGGGGAGATGAACTGGCGTACACTGAATTAAAATGAAATAGTATGTGACCATTGACAGATGAAAGAACGGAGGCCGCACCCGAAGGACGTGTTTACAATTATTGGATTTAGTTAGAAGAAATAAATGTCATATGTTGATATTTTTGCCACCACAAAAATAAAGAATGGTATTTTGCGTTTATTGGGTACTCTCAGACGCGTGCGTAAACTACTGTTAATTTTACCTCTTATAGTTGACACAAGGGACAGATCCAAGTTGATACAAGAGAGAGAAGGAGTGAAGGAGGTTGAGAGAGGGAATACGGAGAGTGTCCGCAAATATATTACGGACATTTTGGTATTTCCTGTATAGGAAGTAGCTGATTTTAATTTCGCACAATTCGATATCTCTTTGTCTTAAACGACTTTTGAAGTTTTAAAGAATGTATTCAGACTGTAAAAATTGCATTAAACGCCTAAGAATGACCAGCATAAGTCTTTCCCCAATTTCAAATACGGTACACATACATGAAATATAATGGAAATCATTTGAATAAGCTTATTAAACTATTTATTTCATATGAATTCTGTTCTCCGAGACCGTGTGGAATGTGGTATATCCGTTGCTTTTAGAGGTAGTACTCAAACAAACCGGTAGCGGGGGCTCAGTGCATCAAGGGATGTCACTGCAGTGCCTCTAACCAGGAGGTCCTAGGTCCTAGGTCCTAGGTTCGAGTCCCGACGGCTGCAGAATTTTCGACACCAGCTTTTCAGTTAGGTCGAATTCAGTCGCTGTCTGGAGGAGAATTCCAGCGGCCGGTTGCTCTGATCGATAGTTTTCCGTAGTTTCTCCGATCAACATCAGGGGAATGCCACAGCAATACCCTAACAAACAGGCCACGGACCGCACGTGAACTTTCCTTCCTCTTCCTTGTCCTATCGTCACCCCTTACACACACACTTACACTAATATGCATTACACTACAACACTTGCCGGGATACAGTTCGAGGACTGAGAATTTGCACCGGTTAGGGCGGTGCCCTGCTGGTAGGAGATACCTGGTTGGGGAAAACCCCGCTAGTCAACTTGTAGGTCGGCGACGGATCTCGCCATCCAGCAGGGGAAGATCACCGCCACCTCTCTAGGAAAAACATACTCACTACATTTACAGGACTAATAACCACAGGAGTTGACGCGCCCGGAATCAATAATAATCAATCAACCAATCTCAAAATAAATTTCATTCTATTACGCTTTGGGTTACCTGATTCTCTTCATAACTTGATTTAAAATGAATTATTTGAGAACAAATAAATAAATAAAGCTTAAAACTTACATATAAAATTAATCTTAAACACTGATGCATTCACGGACAGAAAATCACAAAAATATCAAAACAGATCATCGTATGTGACTGTAGAATGATGTTAGGGATTGTGACTTCATTTTTGGTGCCATACATATTAAGAAACTGTATCATCCAAACTCTAGTTTTGAAAAATAATGAACGCTGAATTATTCACGATTGCTACAAGTAGCGCTGACGCACCATCGTGTTCGTACGAGAGTAAACATCATAATCAACACCATATTTCTCGTTTCTCGTCAGTATTTCTCGGGCTCCGTTGGAGCAAGTGAATACGGCCAGAAGGGACGGAGACGATGGTACTGTTGGAGCTATTAAAATGGCGTCGGCCGTACCCGAGGCACTCAAGAAGCAGTGGAATAAGGTGTTCTGGAGCAGGTAGTTCGTGAGCTCGTCCAGTTGCAGAGGAAATGATGCCAAGGAAGGGGCTAATCGAGGGCCTGGCTTTACGACCTGCCTCCCAGGTCCAAGTGACCGTTCTGAAGGGATGACTCAAGGCGTCCGAGCCATGAGGTTACTGATGAGCCTTGAAGAGTGTGAGCTCGCAGAAATAGCACTGAAAGCGGCACTCTTACCAGATGTATTTGTGTATTAGGTCAAATTGCCTGCGGTAATATTAATTTAAATTATTTTGCATAGTTAGTGCATTATATCACACCATACACTTAACACCAACATACTTGCGCGCTTCTCTGCTCGGGGGTGAGCAGAATGGGAGGCTCTCCGCGACAACACATACATGAGAGACATGGGACAAACAATCGTTCTTAAAGCGGGCCCCGAACCCACGATCCTTTGGACCGAAGTGCTGAGTCAGTACATCCTCTTTAGCAAGCTCGGCCATCCAGGTCGGCGCAATACACACATTATGGGCGTTACATCTATTGCCAATTGCACTTGGAGTCCCGCAGGGATCAATTTTAGGCCCTATTCTCTCCCTAATATACTGAAACGATATGCCCTCGTCGATTCAAAAAGGAAGAATAGTTCTCTTTGCGGATGATACGAAAATTCTTTGCAATAAAGAAACCGTAAATAGTAAAATATCAGATTTTCAAATTGCTACCGTAATAAATTAATAGTTAACGAAAATAACTGTTTCAAAGCAGTTTTCCATCTCAAATAAACAATTCTGTACTCCATTGAAAATGAATGGTGTGCCCCATTAAATGTTAAAGTAATAAAATTTTTAGGTCTCTCAATTCAGTCAAAAGAACGTCCATTTAAAGGAATTGAACACAAAATTAAGTTCAGTATGCTATGTGTTCAGAACTCTTTCAAATTCAGTCATCCTTCATACTGCTCGTTGTGTACATTTCGCGAATGTTTATTCCCGCCTGAGATATGGCATAATATTTTGGGGAAATACATTTTATAGCTCCCAGACATTTAGATTACAAAAAAATAATTCAACGAATAATAACCAAATTCCACTCACGTAATTCTTCTAAGCTTCTCTTTATTAATCTAGTAATTTTACCATTACCTTTTCTCTTAATTTACGAATCAGTGGTTTGTGTCAAAAATGACTTGTTTAAATAATCAAATGTTAAAATTCCAAAATTAATGAAACAAACTAGCTTACATAAAGGGCCGAAATTCGAATTGTCTGGAACGAGTTGAGGAGTATCGCATGTGCGCATGGTGTCGTATGCCAGTTGCGTAGAGCGCGCTGTCAATGACACCGTGACGTACAAAACACTCATCCCAGCGGGAAATTAAATTTCCGTAATTGCGCAAGAAGCGCCAGCAAAGCGTTCACAGTCACGCGCCCTGTCGGAGGGATCAAAAGCGAAATGTCGCGCCTCGGGCAGCCGGGACAGCCTTCAAAGAGATAGCGAATGATGCGAATTGTTGGAGGCGAGCGGCCAACAAGGAAAAATGTCGAGGCGTCATCTATCGATTTTTGCTGATTTAGAGTTGTGTTTTAGAGTGGAAATACTGAACATCTGTCTTTGACCTTCAGAGAAAGATGTGTTACTGGGATCTTTAAAATTTTTTTTTTGATTTCTTGAAACTAATTTTGAATGTTCTACCGTTTTCATGACTAGAACTTTTGAAATTTATATTGAAATATACAATTGTGTATTGTGGCAGTTGAAATATATTTTCAGTTTGATTCTTTTTACCTTGCATTTAAAAAAAGATCATGCTTTTTGTCTCTTATTACGTAGCAAAAACGGCGACTCCTTTGTTAACAAAAACTTCAAATTTTTTCTCGATATTCTAGGAGGCAAGAGGTAGGACGTTTTCTTTGACAGTGAATGTGTGAAGAAAGGAGTCAAGAATTAATGAGAAGTTGAGAACTAAGTCTTCAGAAACCTGAGATACAAAAAGTATTATAAATTAATTATGTGTAATATAATTATTAGTACGAATATTACACCCATTGACTCAAGAAAATGCACGTTTTTCAATGAAATATAATTTAAATATGTATGCGAAAGATATTTACGTATTTAGTTTTTAAACAATTGACATTTCTTGTTGCCTTTCAAAGTGAGTCTGAATAATATAAATTTCTTAAACAAAAGCCTGAATACGGACTGGCAGAATGGTATTGAAACGATTAAACCCAATCTGCAACGATATTAACTCTACAGACCATCTCAAGTATAGTCAACCTTGCGCGCATTTTACACCACATTTATCACCAAAACGTTGCCTTTAGTACTGAAATTAATAAACAAAACATCCTTCGCGACATTCAACATTTCCTGAGTGTTTTTCCAATTTTAAAGTCGCATGCGCGTCAAAAACGTTTCATTCCTGAGCCTTAGCACCGGTCGCAGGTACGTCAGCAGTGGTAGGGGTGGGAGAGGAAGGAAGGGGATGGAAGGGGAACGGAGAGCAGACGCGGTGCAGAAGCAGGAGGCCGAGCAAAAAGCCTCCTGGAGGGTGCCGCGCATCGGAAATCGAACGCACTCAACCCTCGACAGGACACGAGCGCGCGAAAGACCGCATTAACGCGCCACTCCCTTAATGCCGCCAGCGCTGGCGCCAGCCCACCTTCTTACCTGGCGGCGGCGCTTACACTGGCGGGAAATGGTGCAAAAGCTTGCATCGAAAGGAATCGGGTTGAAGATAATAGTTGTGGTGGCTCAGAGCATGAACTGATGTCACTTCTATGCCTCTGACCTCGAGGTCCTAGGTTCGTGTCCCGAAAGAAGCAAGATTTTCGACACTAGCTTGTCAGCTGGGTCAAATTCTGTCGCTGTCTGGAGGAGAATTCCACTCGCTGGCTGCTCTGATCGCTAGTTTTCCGTGCTTTTTTTCGATCAACACTTGGCGAATGCCGGAGTACCCTAACAAACGGGCCACGGACCGTGCGCGGTATTTCCTTCCTCGCCTTATCCTCACCCCTTACACACACACACACACACACACACACACACACACACACACACACACACACACACACACACACACACTTACATTAACATGCATTACACTACCACTCATGCCGAGAAACCGGTTGGAAGCTTAAAGCTTGTCTACTGGGGCAGTGCCCCGCTGGTGGGAGTTCCCTGATTGGGGAAACCCTGCTAGACGCTGCCGGTTCTTGCCATCCAGTGTAGGAAGATCACCGCCACCTCCAGTTTAAAAAGCATGTACCACACTTACAGGAATAATGACCTCAGAAGTTGACGTGCCCGAAATCACTAACAACCTCGTAATATCTAAAATACCTCTCATTTACTAAGTTTTAAAGAAATTTTCTAGAGTGTGTGGGTAAGTATTTGGAATATTATTTCACTTTATATTATATTTTTATATACATTGGGACCTCCATATATCGAATCTCTATACACCGAAATTCTCTATAAATCGAAATATTTTCGGTTCCTTGAAAATTCCGTTTAAAGACGTTTCTATATATCGAAAATTATTTCTATATATCGGACTAATGTTCTGATTTGACATTTTTTTTCTATGAAATAAAAATGTACTGCACATACTGTAACTTGTGTTTCTAAAATTAGTAGCGTTTAATTTGGAAGAAGAATACGGAAAATATAACTTCCTTCTGGACGTTTGCATAATTGAATTCATGTTAATATAAAACACCAACACGTTTTCTGCGTCCAGTTCCCAGTTTTCTTATGAAGATAACTCACTTCTTCTTTCCCTTTCCAAGGGAACTTTTCAATCGTGGGAATGCGTACGCCAAAGCAATCTGAAGGTCAATCGAGTGCCCCTTTCTCAAATGCTCCTGCCCTGCGATCTTAGTTCCTCCGTTTAGCGCAGGTTCCGTTTGCTGTTACGCGCCTAAGAAGAGTGTTTAAAATGTCGAAATGAAAATCCTTTAATGCAGAAAAATGGAACTTGATTAAAGATATGGACAGTGGTATGCAAAAAAACTAGTAGCGTAGAAGTATGGAATACCGGCTAGTATAGTTTCGACTAGGATGAAAAACCGCGAAAAAAGTTTCAAAAATCTTGAAACAGGAGATCGGAAAATCTATATATCGAAGTTCCAATATATCGAATATTATTGAAATAACTGTCATTTTTGATATACGAAGGTCCGTCTGTAATTTAATAATAGGCGCATCGACATCTGTGGGCATTGGTGATTCATCCACACTGTCAGAAATTTCCGCATTACTTTAATGTAAATTACATTAAAGTAATTATCATAAACTCACATTAAATTTAATATACACATGTTCATCATAATGCATGAGTCAAAGCTTTATGGTCATATCTGGTAGGAAGGAAGGAATGATCTTTATGGACTGGCGATTCTGAATATACGATTTGAATGATGAGAAGTAGCGGAAACGGGAGAACGTCTACATAATATCTTCACTGTTTTCACTTATATATTAAATTTAATGGACAAATATATTATGCTTTTGTAATGTATAAGGTTATTTTACGTTTCATGTACAATATATTCTACCTTAGATGTAATGACCTTTCTGAAAGTGTTCACCAGGCATGTCAAACTACTCCTGCCCAAGCTCCTCACCTGGGAAGTCTGGTGCTTTTGCGGGCACCTCAACGTCCCTTGACTTTGCTGTAATTTCCCCTTCAAATACAGAAAGGGGTGTGCAAGCTCAAACAGTGGAAATGAAAAGAATGAAGTTCTCGCGAAATATGACGACGATGTAACGTCAAGCAAAAGCATGTTTACCTGATGTTTTCAATCAAACGAGTTTTTATTTTTTTGTGTACTTTACGTATTACTTTATTGCATGTTTTTTTTTAATTTCTATCTTGCATAATCATTTTTCCAAGAAGCAGGAATACGTTGGTATGGTAAATTCTTTGCTCGTAATTTGTTATTTGTTGTATTTTGCAGTAATGAACATGTCTGTAGCCTACCGCCTCGTGTAATATCTTCTTTTAAATAAGAGCGGACAGCTCTTTTCACAATTAAGAATCTTTGTTCCTAACCTGAAAGTAGGTATTTAATGCAATTATAGTACTCTTAGGTAAACGCAATTACGAAATCAAGATCATTTCCATTCAAAATGTGTAGTATTTCTCCCAAAGGATAAGTTCAAACATTAGTGATGTATTTCATTTATAAAATTATCAATGAAAATTAGTATCGCTAATCTTTAAGCAATAATTGTCTACTGACTTCTTCCACAGACTGTCATGGGCCAGGAATCCAGTGATATACCGCCACCCCGGAGAAATCTGTACAAATCATTCTTTTAAACTTTTTTCCAGTTTCTCTAGACACAAAGGCCACGAACTATAGTGAGCTTGTTACCTTTCCAGCGACCTTGGCGTGCCTTATCTATACAATAATTTATTAATATTCAATAATACGTTAATAATACTTGACAATAAAACTTTGTTTGCAAATTTAATATACACGTAGTATAAAGTAACTATAAGAGTAGGAATAATAATTAAAAGAAAACTTATTATAAAATTACAATTTATATTCTACTTTTTAAAATTATCTTATTCAATTTGCTTTGAATTATTTTTGTCAAAAACTATAAACACTATGTGTCACGTATGTGGAGAGAACTAAACTTGTTTGCATCGGTAAACGAACTGCAGATTTGATTTTCTAGTATTGTTAACAAAATAGCAACCCGTTCTTATATTGTATTGCATTGCATTGTATTCTAGTATTTAAAAAAAAAACTACTCTACTCCAGCTAGCAAAAGGCTCAACAAAACATACGCTCAGTGAAGTTATATTTATGCTCAAAAGACAATTAAGGGTTCTTCTCAGCCTTTGCTCAATATATCAAAGATATGAACGAAAAACCTGACCAAGATGGAGTGTTAATTAAGGCGATTAATTAGTTAAAATGAGAATTATTTAATTATAATTCTCATCTGAAATCCAAAAAATTTTCAAAAAAGATATTTGTGGTATTTCAACCCATTGTACGGCAGTGGCACAAAGAGCCGAGGAGAATGAACTGCGTTGTATTTCTGTTCAAAGGAAACATTACTCCTGCTGTTAGAATTGCCGACTAGTAAGAACATTGGTTTCTTTAGGTTGTGCGTGGGGACATTACTGCAGGACAAATGACTTATAATTCCAGTCAGGTCTTGCGCCATGAAAAGGATAAATGTGGATATTGAGGCCTGGCCCTTTCTCCAAGGAAATAATATCGCTAATGGGTTCCTTTGAATGTCAACTACAGTCTCTAATTTCTCTCACGCATTATCGTCAAAAGTACGAATGTCTGAGAAATGAAGATATTAATTTAAATGAAATGTATTTTGTAAGCGTTACACATCATCAAACGGGAGATCACAATATATGAAATTATTTGATATCACAGAACATGTTTCAGCAATGTTACAAATGTATATTTAAATTATTTATATAAATTAATTCTCAAGTAATTACATTTTGTTGATTTTTTACACTTGTAGCATTCATAATTAGAGCTTGAAGAACATAACAATTGCTTTCCTTCATTTATCTTTCAAATGCCGAATGACTTTAGTTCATGAGTAAATATTTCCTTTTTTGGACTTTCTTTGCAAACAATACACGTGTACTTCATATTCGAGCATGTATTTATTTTAAATGTGCAACAGTTTGTTTAAACTGTATTAGTGTGTGTGTGTGTGTGTGTGTTTATTTCTGAAAACCTTTGACATATCTAGAGCAATTTGTTTCTTCAAAATCTTATTCACCGTACTTGTTTTTTTAACAAATACATTCTGACTTGGCTTTTAAACAAACATATTCAATTTAATTATGTTTAAGGAAAACAATAAACAGTACTCAACCAATATTAGATTGAAAAATTATTGCAATCCATTAGCGTCAGTTTGCCAAGTTTCTGAAATTAAATACTCTGTAACCGTTTGCAAATTACGGCAGGCCATTTCGCAGTCTTTGCTACATAATATTTGCACCACATTTTGTTGCGTCCTTTGGGAAGCTTTTTCCGCGAGCGCAGGGTAGGCGCCTCATTTTCCACTTTCTCTGCGGTGCGTGGGTGCCCGGCGCGAAGGCTTCCTGTGCGAGACCAAAGGTCGCTGCAGGCGGTCGCCGGAAAATCCGCAGCGAACGCAGGGGCGGGGCCGAGTCCATAACCACCAGTCTTTTGCATGGTCAAACTTTTTTCTTTGAAAAATTGCCTCCGATATTCAGGCGTGTCTTATATTCGAAATTAATATAAAAATGTTCAGTGTTTTTTTTCCTAGGGCTATCCAGCCGACAGCCGGTTGCCCTTTACGTCCCGAAGAGACGCATATTTGACCATTTGACCATTAGACAAACACTCTTGCGGGCTCCTCTGATCTGGGATGAGCAGATCGCGAGGCCCTCCGCGACAACACACACAAAGTCAAGGGACAAACAGCCATGCCGAAGGCGGAACTCGAACCCGCGACCCTTCAGACCGAAGCGCTGAGTCGGTACTCGCTCCTAGCCACCTCGGCCATCCAGGTCGGCATGTTCAGTGTTTCATTTTTAAAAAAATCCAGTCAGTGGCCATGTATTCAATACCGCGGGAAACCTATCTCTATTTGGCAACATTGGATTCAACTGGCAGCGGCAGTGCACCGTTGTGATGAACGAGTTGCGGGGATTCACAACCTTGCTATCACTGTATCCCTCCCGCCCTGCCATCACAAACCCAGAACACAGTGAAACCTATGATGCGTCATTGCAGTGTACGGTGTCAGTGAACTTAAATTGAAACTGATTTGTGTTGTCGCTAACAGTACGACATTTTTCTTAGAAGCAGGTTTCGATGACGATATTCAGTTATTTTAAGTCAGTTCGATTTTATAAACTAAGAATATTTTTGTAGTTGGCATTGCAATCTTAACAATAAAAATGGTAAAGTGTTATTAAAAAGAATTGCTTAAACATTAAACTGCGTCTTACACACCGTAGCGTCTTAGAGTCCGTAAAATAAAGTATAGAAAATCACATTTGAAACGGGAACTACGATCAACTACTACGAATCACTACGACGAACCCCAGCGTAGCTTTTTATTCACTTACTTCATTTTTGATATGGGGATACTGTTTCATCTTTTAGGACAGGCCTGCTCAACTTGCTCCAGAAGATCGCATGTGCCAGTGCTGGCTTGAAGCTCCTCTCCGAGGTGCAAAGGGAGTTTCGCTGGAAGAGGGTCGCTCGTGATCTGGAGGGAAGGTGTAGAGTGAGTACTGGGTTGGCAGAGCATTTGACAAAAGCGCAAAAGAGTGGCCTTCAAAGCTCTGACTCAGTTCTTTGCTTTGGAATTCTATTCTCCCCGTCTGGCGTGTTTGCGCACACTGCCCCGTGAAAGACAGAAAGTGTATTCGCGTTGTCCTGGGTGCTTTGATTGATTGATATTTTCGTGTTTCCTGGAGCGTCAACTGTCATTACTCCGTTAGTGTAGTGCATGTTTTTCTCGGGAGATGGCGGTAATCTTCCCCCGATGGATGACGAGATCCGGCGCCGACCTACCGTGGGCTAGTGAGGTTTTCCCCCTAACCAGGACTCTCCTACCAGCTGGGCACCACCCCAGCCGGGACAAGCTCTAAGCTCTCGATCAGTCTCCTGGAATATGTGGTAGTGTAGTTCATGTTAGTGTAAGTGTGTGTGTAAAGGGTGAGGATAGAACACGGAAGAAGGACAGATTGCGCGCGGTCCGTCGCCCGTTTGTTAGGGTACTGCACCGGCATTAACATAGTATTGATCGGAGAAATCAAGGAAAACTACCGATCAGAGCAGCCAACCACCTTAATCCTTCTCCAGATAGCGACTGAATTCGACCTAGCTGAAAAGCTAGTGCCGAAAATCCTGCCGCCGTCAGGACTCGAACCTAGGACCTCGCGGTCAGAGACGCTGCAGTGACATCAGTTGATGCACTGAGTTACCTCTCCCGGTTTGTCCCGGTGCCGTGCGCATCAGAACCGATGTCTGTTAGGCGTTTAACCGTCCCGCACTCGTCTCCCAAAAATTTTCCTTGCCATGTCGACGCTGCTCATGAGCGAATTTCTGAGCTATGATGGCGAAATAGGCTCGAGCTAACTCGCAGAGCCACTGAATTGATCAGGCATGCATATGACTTTTATTGTTTGAGCATTTTCTAATCCTAAGTGACAATAACATCTTTCATCGCTTCTCAGCGGCTTCAGAAACCCAATCGAAACCGCCGTTAAGCGTTGTTACTTCGTGGAAACTCCACCTCTTTCTTATAGCCATGCCAGCCCATAAACATGTTGCAATCTTACTTTAGTGTCGGTTGCTGTAGATGCTAGTTGTGTAACCTGAGCAACATTGCGTTGAAGTAGTTCCTCCTCAACGGACGTGACAATGTGTGTCCTCTCAGAAAGATCGCAAGTACAGACAATGGTCGACATATCTAAGCCCCAGACATTCTTTACATTTCAAAATATTTTTCTTAAATCTTAAAAAAATTAAATTAAAACATTATTTTTTAATTTTTTATCTGTACGTCAAAACAGTTGAAAACTGTATGTAACGTGCTACGGGGAGAAGTGAATTCTGTACACGTATTCATACTTTTGTGGTCCCTACCCTAAGCCATATACTACTTGAATTTTGAATACAGAAAAAATGAGGGTTTTTGCAACGATTGTTAACAAAAATATTCGCTCCAATGTAATAAAATCTTTTTTCAAGAGTAAATCAGCTATAAATTTGGGCTCTTATCCCTCATCATGTCCTTCGCGAAGGAATAATATTTTCTGCCGCAACACCATGAAGAACACGAATTTGAATAAATCTATTTCCCACTTAATTCTAGATGTACACGGATAATTAAGTTACATTTATGTCCAGAAGCAAAACAGGAGCTTCTCAGCATTTGCTCAAAGGATCAGGAAAAATGGACGAAGAACCTGTTTGAGATCGAGATTGATCCATAAGCTGCAGTACAATACTTGTTACAGATTGTTTACAATTATACAACCCAAATGGTAAATAATACATTAAATATCACTGTTAAAATTAATGTTACTTTCCTTTAGATGCTTAGTATTTGTCTAATTGTACAGAAAAAGTTATTCAGCAGAAACTATTTTACTTGAGATTTAAACTTTTCTATCAAATTAAATCATTTAATATAATCTGCCAAAGTATTGTAAAGTAATGTACATGTATTGAATGCGATGTTTTTGTAATGAACTGTTGATACTGCTACCTGATGAATATGATTACCACGTCGAGTGTTATAGTTATAGATATGGGCGTTTTCTGAAAATATATTCCTGCCCTTAATTAAATACCCAAATTAACATGAGGTACAAATTTCAATTATTGAAATTTATTGTTTTCTAATGATTTAATTTTTTCCTGTTTGAGGTGAGCAAAAAATTCAAAAGGCATCACATTTGTTTTCCTTCTATCGAGAATTATTTTTTGGTACTTATTATTTTTGGACTTCGTTACCCCAATAAGATCTGTAATGTTAACTTTGTTGTAAGTGCGTTTTTCTTTAATTGAATATATTTGGCAAAGAAAATTCACGTATACATTATAGTACTTGTTAATAAAACAACTTTCAATTTGTTCATGAAAACAAAGGCAAAAAGTAATTTATTCGTAAAACGTTTTGAACCTAACACGTTCGTTCTCACTACGTAATTTTTGATTTCTAAAATTAATGCTCATTAGTTTAAAAAACCTTATTAAAAATACACCAGTTTGAAGAGAATCTGTGTTTGTCCCACTTCCTCCCCAACATCACACCGCAAACAGGAAGAGCCCGTCGGCTACACGATGCTCAATCATAGCGGGCAGCTTGGAGCGCCAGGAAGCCGCGAGAAAAAGTGCTCAATAACCCAAAAGTTTCATAATTTTCCTGGCGCGGGGGCGCGTAAAATGGACGAAGTTGGAGGCGGAAACGCCGGCAGCGAGCCACCAGCGTCGTGGCGGCGACGCAAAGGCAGAGAGGGAAGCGAGGTGGAGCGGGGAGGGAGAGTGGAAGCGAGTGTGTTAGCCACGGCGCGCGCGTCTTCCGGACGCAGCCGCCCAGACGCTTCTTTTGTTCTCGCCCGCCAACCCGTGCCTCCACCCTCACCCCCTCGCACACACAGACCGCCTGTGCTACCCGGCGCTTGGGCTTGCCGTCACACACGCCTACTTGCGCCCGCCCGCGCCCGAACCCCGCACGCGCTCTTCCCTTCATCCCCACCGCCTTCGCCTAATCTGTCCCATTACAACCGACCTTGTCTCTCTCCCACACACTCCGCGTCACGCCCACGGTCTGCCCCTTTCCCGCTTCCGTCCCGCCTCCGTCCCACCTTCGTCCGGCCTCCGTCCCGCCTCCGTCCCGCCTCCGTCCCGCCTCCGTCCCGCCTCCGTCCCGCCTCCGTCCCGCCTCCGTCCCGCCTCCGTCCCGCCTCCGTCCCGCCTCCGTCCCGCCTCCGTCCCGCCTCCGTCCCGCCTCCGTCCCGCCTCCGTCCCGCCTCCGTCCCGCCTCCGTCGTCGCCCAAACCGGTCCCGTCTCGCCGGGTCCCACGATGACTGGTTTCATCCCGCCCCTTCTAACCAGTTCCGTTATCTCGAGCTGATCCATCCCCGTCCCAGCAACACTCCCCCTTTGTGTCCTTTGTTATACCTACGTCCCAAATCCTCATTCCCGTATCTCGTCTGTCTCGACTCCGATCCACCCCCATTGTGCCACCGTCTCGCCCACGATATAGAGTCCTTCCCGGTCTTCTCCCCGATACAGCTTTGATCGGTCCCTCGTGCCGATTCCCCACCTCCTTCAGACCTGCTTTAAGCTGTTCCCTCTCGCCATCATCCCGTCCCGCCTTCTCATCATCCCGTCTTGTCCCGTTCCGTCTCTTCAACATCCCGTCCCGTTCCACCTCGCCCCGTCCAGCCTCCCCCGTATTCTTCCTCCACCCTGCCGGCCCCTCCCCCTCGTTCTCTTGGCTCCGCCCCCTCCCCTCCACGGCGCCTGCCCGTGAAACGCAGCGTCGACGCGCATTAACATATTCGCTTTCATGCATTTCCCACTTTTTAATCCTCCTCTCTCCGCGCGCGCGTCGCCCCGTTGTTTAAAAATAAAACTTCCGTGCGCGGATTGCCATGTTGAATATTTAATACGTTTTTAATTATCGCGGCGGCACGCGTACGTGAGGGCGCGGACACAGACTCCGCCCCGCCGCGCCCCGCCCCCGCCCTGCCCCGCCCCGCCCCCGCCGCGCCCCGCCACGCCACGCACCGCGCGCGCTGCCGGGGGTATGCAAATGGCTGTCGTTTGCTGCTCTGGGTGCTCGCCCGCGCTCTCCCGCAAGCCCTGTGTTCGCGCCCTGACCGCGAGTGAGGGCGCGGTGTTATGTTTGACACTAATTGCGGCGAATCTCGACTTTAGCTCCTGTGTTGGATTTGGGCTTGAGTCCTTAATTAGACAAGAGGAGCAGAGATTTTTTTAATCAGTTGGCTTTGATAGTGTCTATTAAAATAGCAATAACTCAAAATTAAAAAAAACACCTTGATTAATGTTAAAGTGTGAAATGTAGTTGTGCAATGTTATGAACCTTTGTTGACAAAACTGAGGGGTTTAAAAATACAAATTTCGCGCGTTTATGTCATTCTTTAGAATCTCTTTTTGAACCTTTCATGCACTTTACGTAATTAGAATCTTGTAACGTCTAAAGACACCTATTCAAAACTCAAGCCATTCAATCCACTTTCTAGGTGTTTACAAATCCAATTCTGCAAATAAACTGTTTGGAAACATCGACTTACATTTGCAATGATATTTTGCAGCAAAACAGATTGTTTAAAGTCAATCAGTCTTGGCAAAGGACTATCAAAAATAATGTCGGCTTCATTTTCTTCATTTCTATCTTTCCATTTTTATCGATTAACATTGATCTCTCAGTTCGATTACAATGAACCTGATGAGAAAACAAAGAGGTAGGAAGAAACAGAAGGTTCGTCAAGGCTGCCGGCGCATTGTTGAAGTGTTTTTCGCGATGGAGTCGTGCACGCATGGAGTTTTTCGCGATAGAGTCGTGCTTAGAGCTGCAAGAACCATCCCTATTTCAGACGCCACCGCGCCCTGACACCCGGAATCCGTAATGAAGCAGGCCGCGACGCTCGGCAGGGAGAATGGGAGCAAGAACATGTTCCCTTCACACCGCCACCCCGGCCGCCCCCGCCGACCCCGCTGCTACCACGGCCCCGCCGCCCCCGCCGCCCGCCGCACCGCCGCCCCGGCCACCCCCGCCGCCCCCGCTGCCCTGCCACACCCGACTCCCGCGGTCCCCCCGCCATCCCCGCCACTCCCTCTCCGCCACCCTTGCCGCCACCCTTGCCGCCACCCACGCCGCCACCCTCGTCGTCGCCACCGACACCGCCCCCGCCCTTAGAGCTCCACCGTACACCCCCACCCCTGCCATCTTCGCCGTCCTCCATCCTCCTCCAGGCTCGCCACACCGCCACCTCTATTCCCCGGTGCTCCACCGCCCTTGCAGAACCGTTTCCTGCCGCATCCCTTCTCTCCTCCCCGATTGCTGCTTTCTTTACACTCCGTCCTTTTCTGATCAGTTTCATTGCTGTCGATATACTGAGAGATCGATGTGAATCGATCAAAATCAAGACATAGAAGTGAATAAAAATAAAACAGATATTATATTTGATGACCCTTTACAATGATTTTCGCGAAACAATTAAGAAAAAAGAAACAAAGAATTTTGGAGCAACATTTCAGTTGAAACGTTTGCTTTGTCGAGAATCTGTTCATCCAGAAATTCGTTAGTAAACAGACAGAAAGTGGAGTGAATGGTTAGAGATTTTAAGAAAGGTCTTTGACCGCAGACGAGTCTACCGTTTTCACCGTTTCTGCCGCTCTGTAGTGCTTACCATCACCCTATTTACCCTCTGCCAGCCTTGCCTCCACCCCTCTCTTCCGCCCTCTTCTCCAACGCCTCCACCGCTCCCGCCTTCACTCCTTCCGCGCTCCCCCCCCGGCTGCCTCCCCTCCCTCGGAACCTTCACTGTTCCCACACACCCTACATCCCCTTCCTCCACATTCGCTGTTTTCCGTGATTTCGCCAATCAACACCAGGCGAATGCAGGAACAGTACCCTAAGAAACAGGCAACGGACCGCGCGCGATCTTTCCTTCCTCTTCCTTGTCATATTCTCTCTCCTTACACACACACACACACACACGCACACACACTAACATGCACTACACTACCACACATTCCGGGAGGCTAATCGGGAGCTTAGAGCTTGTCCGGCTGGTGGGACAGTCCTGGGCTAGGGGGAAATTCCGCTAGCCGACGGTAGGTCGGCTCCGAATCTCGCCATCCAGCGGGGGAAGATCACCGCCATCTCTCGAGGAAAATATATGCACCACACTTACGGGACTAATGACCAACTCTGTTGACGCGCCCGGAATTACTAGCCAACCAATCAACCAGTCCTTCTCTTTCCTCCACACGTCCCCTCCGCCTGCGCCGCGTCCACCCTCCACCCTCGCGTCCCGGCATCTGTAACTCCACTCCTTCCATTGCCCCCGCCACGCCACCCACCGACTGAGTTTAGCTTAGAGCCAGATTGTGCATGACCTTGCAGCGGCTGTCACTAGAACATCTTGGGACCGTTCGAATCTCGACGGTGGCAGATTTTCGTTACTATACTTCGATTTGTTTACAATAGCGGATGATATTAGGTCACACCTCCTGCCTTATAAAATGAATATTTTGAATTAATTTGCAAACGTCCTTCTCAATGAGTCTTGTGGCCTCAGAAATGTGCTTACTACTATTAAAAAGATTGATTTTATAAGGCAGGAGGTGTAACGATGATCTAATTTCATCGGTCATTTACAAAAATCAAAGTATATACTCGGATTTAAATAACACTTTAAGGTCACGAGCTGAGAGAGGGACACTGTCATTCAATCGGGGACTTCGACTTAAATATTTCGTATTGGCGCTCCCGACTGGATAATATTCCCTCTCCTTCCAGTTCATGACCTTGAAGTGCTACTATGTTTAAATTGGAGTATAGTTACATAGCTATAGGTCGTATTCCGCCGCTGTCCGGAGAAAAATTCTAGTAGCCGGCTGCTCTGATCGCGCATGAAAGCAGCCGCGATTTCATGGTGACTCCGATCAATACCAGGCAAATTCCGGGGCAGTACCATAACAAAAGAACACGGACCGCATGCGATCTTTCCTTCCTCTTACTTATTGGTTGATTAGCGATTCCGGGCTCGTCAATAGCTTTGGTTATTATTCCCGTAAGTTTAGTGCATGTTTTACCCGGGAGATGGCGGTGATCTTCCCCCGCTGCTTGGGAGATCCGGCGACGACCTACCATCAGCTAGCGGGGTTCCCCCAACCAGGACTCTCCCACCAGCGGGAAATCGCCCCGTCCGGGACAAGCTCTAAGCTCCGGACCGGACTCCCGGAATATGTGGTAGATTGGTGCATGTAAGTGTAAGTGTATGTGTGTAATTGGAGAGGATAGGACAAGGAAGAGGAAGGAAAGCGCGCGCGATCCGTGGCCCGTTTGCTAGGGTATGCTCCGGCATTCGCCTGGTGTTGATCTAGGTCGGTGCCAGATCTCACCTTCCACTGAGGGAGGAACATCGCCACCTTCGGGAATAATGCACTCACTACCTAACGGGATTACTGACCATAATATTTGACGTTCCCGGAACATCCATCTAATATCACACAACCCCTCCCACCACCTCCGATCTTACCGTCCCCATTCCCCGCCTCCTCGGCTGATACCCTTCATTGTTCCCATCTCCCGTCTTCTCTTCCCCCCACGCCGACATGGAAATTTTATATCTCTGATAAACGGTAGGAAAGCTCGAGTTGGTTACAAAACGGGAGCTGAACGGAGAGAGCGTACCGAGCTTAGTGCTGGCCGAACGTCGAGTGACGGAGCAAAGGCAGTAGACATGCGACGCACGTCAAAGAATAAGCACATTTCGCACTGATTTCGTCGAAGAAGTTTCTATAGAACCACGCGGGATAGTTACAGCGGTTTGCTGAATTTTTACTTTCTCTCTACAGGGTAGAGAGATAGTTATATAATGCTGCGCGAAAAAAAACGGTGAATTTTCAGCAGAGAAACTTGTATTATAGAGCCCTGGTAACGAAAAAGTGGATAAATCCAGTTGCTAAATTAAGAAAAGAATTCTCTAACACAAAGTGTAGCAATGTTTTGTCTGTCCTTGTTACGGAATGACGGCAAAACATCTGCCCGTCTGTCTGTGAAAAAGGCTAGCGGCTAAACCGTTCAGTCGATTTTGTCCCAAATTAATATTCCCTAATCTGTCTTGCTGACTTCGCGGCCCCTTGAATTTCAAACTGATATTTCAATGTTGAGGAGCACTTTACATGAAACGGGAACGTTTTTTTATTTTAATTTAAAAAAAAGTTAATTAAAAAAATAGCTCCTTTGTATTGATTAAATTATGTTGTGGGATAGTATTAAGGACGTTTAAGAGAATGGTGTGGGTCTCTTGCTCGTTGAAAACCCTGATGTTTCGAAAATTACGAAAGTTTAAAATTGTTTCGCAGTCTTTCTACAACTAAAATATTAAATATAGTGACTTTTCCTTAATGAAATCTGTTCCTTAAAGACAGATTTTGAAATAATGTCATGTACAATTTTTTAAAAATTTGAGTACTTTTCGGATAATGTTGCGTAAAAATACGGGGGAGAAAGTACGTGCTGTTGTTTTATCACCACTAGTTTCTATTGCAAGATGAAACCATGGTGACCCACATGAATCACAAATCCCAATGTTTCTGCACCACACCAATCTCTCCTCCATAATATTTATTGTTCCCTCCGGTTTCACAATCATTCCAGTACCCCACCACTTTCGCCTCTTAAAACTGTCCCACTTCTTCCTGCACTTTCATTAAATTGTCTGTTATTACCATGGTTGTCTCGTCCATACTCACTGACAATCCTCTCACTATCCTTGCCGTATTTACTGTTGTTTCTTTCTCCATCGCCTTCGTTGCTTCCAGCTATCCTCCCCAAATACCCCTCGTCAACTACAGCACCCACTCCAACCTTTTGTGATGACTAGCGTTGCATCGCTATTAGCTGATTATGAGCACGTTCTTTGTCCTGTGAACCATATGTGGTTAACAAAACGAAACATCCAATGATTTTACTACGTCCGTTAACCAGTTGTGTGTCACAGACGTTTATAACTTATACGGAAAATATTTCAAAGGAACTCTCCATAACTGCACATATTTGGTGTGGACTTGCTAGGACGGTCATAGAATCTATAAATGCACCTGGATGTGCGGAAAATATATATATTTTTGAGAATATTTCAATAAATCTTTCTGACAGGTACGTTTGGACGTGCAGATATGTTTACATAAGGACAGGAAAAGTGTTTTGTGTCAATATCAACAGTGTTTTCTTTTTTTGCCAAACATATCTATACAAATATGTAACAAACATTTCGTATCGTACAGGATTCCTTCAAAGATAATTCAAAACTTATAACTATTGTGCACTAACATTTACAAATTTACTAATTCATAGTCTTATCGTAATTATTATATTTTGCTTATTAGAGTTTAAAAAAATTAATATCATTTAATAGGAATAGTTCATCATCGATATAGACTTTCTAAAATATTTCCAATTTTTTTGGGGAAGTTAATATTAAGATGATTTCACTTCGACATCATAATTAGGACCGGTAGCGGTAGCTCAGTGCATCAACTGATGTCTCTGCAGCGCCTCTAACCGGGAGGTCCTAGGTTCGAGTCCTGACGGCGGCAGGATTTTCGACACTAGCTTTTCAGCTAGGTCGAATTCAGCTGCTGTCTGGAGGAGAATTCTAGCGGCCGGCTGCTCTGATCGGTAGTTTTCGTGGTTTCTCCGATCAACACCAGGCGAATGCCGGAGCAGTACCCTACCAAACGGGCCACGGACCGCGCGCGATCTGTCCTTCCTCTTCCTTGTCCTATCCTCTCCCCTTACACACACACTTACACTAACATGCACTACACTACCACATATTTCGGGAGATCGGTCGGGAGCTTAGAGCTTGTCCCGGCTGGGGCGGTGCCCCGCTGGTGGGAGAGTCCAGGTTAGGGGGAAGCCCCACTAGCCGACGGTAGGTCGGCGCCGGATCTCGCCATCCAGCGGGGGAAGATCACCGCCATCTCCCGAGAAAAAACATGCACTACACTAACGGGACTAATGACCGTAGTAGTTGACGCGCCCGGAAACACGAAAAAATCAATCAATCAATCATAATTAGAGGTCGGATTTTGATGACCTAAAACATTGCCAAAAATGATCAATAAAATTCTATTAAAATGTTTTTAAAAAAAGCCTTAAAAGCAAAGACAAATGACGTAAAAAATGTCATCAAAATGTCTTCAGATGAACAATAGAAACTGCTGCATATGTTACTGAAGTACTCGAGACTTCTTATATTCGTTCAAGTGCACTCAACTTGCAAACTTTTGCTTTGGACTGTTCTTTACCAGGAATTCTCTGTCTTTAGTTATTCCGTAATCGGCCGAAATGACAATGGTGCTGACAAGTGTCATAACCTTGATTTCATACAACGGCTGACGTTACCATTTCTGAGCCAAAAAATGGAATAAGCTACTCAGGAATTCTATGGAGAACATTTGTTGTGTCTTGTAAATATTATTTGAAGTAAGTATCATTAAAATTATATTAAAGTATATGAAATGAGCAAAAATTTGATTAAAAAGAACGGAATGATGAGAGGTATGATTATTCGAACCACATTTACACAATCCTAAATAAACTATATTAGATCTATTCGAATTATAATTGAACAATACATAACTTGATCTTGATGTATCAATAACAATTTGTTTTTCTGACAATTTGAAATTATGAAATCATGGTGTCGATGAAACGAACGGTGTTTCGTCTTTCAATAGAAAAAATTCGTCAAACTGCTGCGTGGCTGTATAGTAACTTCTTAGACGCAATCAGTTCGAAGTTTGTTTATTCTCTGACGTGCGTCGCATGTTCTATACTGACTGCTCCGTCACTCGACGTTCGGCCGGCACTAAGTTCAGTACTCTCTCTCCTCCCAAAAGTTTCGCTCCCGTTTTGTAACCAACTCGGGCTTTCCTACTGTTTATAGGAGATCTACAATTTCTATGCGTGCGTTTGGAAAGTTTCCAAGAGTTCATTAACTTGAAAGTGTTCGTTATCAAAGTGATTCCTTCAAGTGACGATTCAAAGAGTAAAATCTTCAGTTTTATTCAAAGTGATAAATGAACAAGGTGTTTCACAGCTGAATACACATCTGAAAATCGTGAGTAGATTACAGTTTTTATAAAAACAACAGGGAAACTTTAAATAAATCATGTGAATATTTCTTAAAGTTATTTTTCAAACAACTGAGGCCATCATTATATTAGCAGCTCTTAGTATCAATGGTCTGCTAAAGTAACCTAACCTAACCTAACCTCACCACTACTGTTTGTTCATTTTTCAGTGGATATTGCAATATTGGTTGATATACATAAAATTTTACCTGTTAATTGTCTACATTCAATGATAAGTGTAATTACCTTTTTTGATTGTCTTTATTTAGTTATGTTGTGCAGTCTTGTTCAGTTGTATGTATACATCGCATATGTAAGGGCTTTCATTTCACGGCTCGAGACTAAGAGAAGAATTGTGACTTTTGTGTTCTGAAGCGGATAGAGAGAAAAATATGACTGGCGACTCAAGGTGGAGTTGTAGATTCCATAAGGAGTGTGAGATCTGTCAAAAGTCCTTGTGGTAATTCGAGGCTTGCCCAAAGAAAATGAATGAAAAAGAGATTTGCTTTTGTGTGAGTAGAATTTGGTTTAAGAAGACGAGAATTAATTAAATGTCAATTAATTCACGCACAGTGTTGTGATCGGAATATACACTGAAATAGGTTACTTGTTCTTTGTAAATAGATTTATGGTGAGTAATCGGTGAATTAGAAATTTTAGTTTTAATTTGTATAATTTAATTTGTTTATGAAATAGTTAACCGTTTGAGCTGATTCCGGGTTTACGGTGCACCCTAGCCTAGGCTTCCTCGATTGCTGTGCCTTGACGTAATCTGATTCTCTTCCAATCAGTGCGCAGGAATGTTAGCGTTCACCACAAATGAATCGTTTATATTATTTTGAGAAACATTTTAAAAGAAATTCTCTTAAAAGTGAGCGCTCCTTTTAAAATATATTCTCTTATTTAAAATACATTTATTCGCGTATATGTGGAGAAAATGAAGAACACATACACCCCAAATGATTTTCAAACATTATTCGTATAAAATGCGTTGGTAATTTTGCATTGGACAGACTCAACGATGTTTTATGTTATCGCGAGGGCCGAAGGCCCGAGACGCGTCCTCAACTTGAACACACTTAGCGAAGCGTCACAATTCTGCACGCGTGAACAAAACGAATCACAAACTGCATTTCTGCCGAAAGAAAGTTTCTAAAATTAGTGTTTAAACGTTCCGTGTAAATGATGAATCATTGACTATCGTTCACGACACAAGAATCAGAAGTGAACGATACATTCAGTAGTATTAAGGAGGCCGTAACAGCGAAGGTCGAGGTGCACTATAAACCTGGAATCAATCACAGTTTTTATTGTTAATTAAAGGAAAATAATCTCCTTCCTTATTTTATGGAACTAGATGGAATCGGCTGACATCCACAAGAACATGGCGTAAAACAACACGAGCGCGCGAACGAAATGGCATGGTATTTATAAACTCAAAACTTTATGGCTAGATGGTGCTTCGCTACGCGTGTCCAATTTCATGACGAGGCTTTAAACTTCGACCTACACGAACAATATAAAGCCTCCTCGATCCTGTCTTAAATATAATTGTCAACGCATTATATGTCAGAATGGGTTTTTTAATTAGTTACGAGTAAAATGTGTCAATTTCATTTGAACTACTTATCTAGTGAGGTTGGTGTCAAGTTTTTACGATAACAAATAAGATCCAAGTAAAAATACAAAAGAATTGGCCAGTTATTTTTTTTATTTAATTTATGTTAAGTCGCATCAACGGCTAGGTCATTAGCGACTAAATAAATACAATATATTATATTTTACATTTTCAATTTTTAGTTTTTACAACATTGAGGTTACAATTGAGGTTACAGTACAGAGATGATATGGATATAAAAACATAAAACTTAAACGTGAAAATTACATAACTGTTAATTACTACAAAAAAGGATTAGAAAATTACGTTATTCTAATACAGTTAAATATTTCCTGAAATACCTATTTCATTACAAAATTTTAAAACATTTGGTAAGTATTATCCCTTAGAATGGCACTAAATCTTTCCTTATCAAAGAATTGAGGTCTCACAGAATTGAATTGGGGACATTCCTGGAGGATGTGATTAATGTTTAGCGGGCAATTGCAAGAGGTACATACTGGAATGGAATTTTTCTCTAGTATATGTCTATGGGAAAATTTGGTATGGCCTGATCTGATGCGTGAAAGAGTTATTTGTTCACGACGTGAGAGATTTTCATTAGTTTTGAGGGCAAAAAATTCACCAATTTTCTTATGCGTTGTGCTTGCTTTGAGATTGTTCCATTGATTTGACCACATCTTTTTCATGACTTTGCCAGTAAACTTCACGTAATCCTCAATTGTGTAAGATATTTTGTTGTTTACTTTCTCTTCAAAGTCAATAAGCAACATAGGTGTGGGTGATCTGCTAATCGGAGTTCTTGCTTCTACATTCTTTGTAATGTGGATCACCACAGGTTGAATACACATGTCAGCTGTCTCTTTGCAGATTTCAAGCAGATTGGTGAAGATTAATTGTAGGTAATTACTGGGTGAAACTTTAATGCCGTTCGGTATATATGTTGATAAAATAATACATTTTTTAGTTACATAGTTAGTTAAATACATAGTTTTAGGTTGGATTTGACAAGGTTCATTGACATTAGGAAAGCATAATTGTAAGCGCTATTTTTGCTTGCAAATTTCCTAAACTTGATATGAAAGGTCTTCCATGGAGATTGGATGTATAAGCCCATTCTGTCTGTTTCCAGCATGTCTTGGATGTGGATGACATCGTGATCTTAATATTTATTGAGAATCTCGTTGAGGATAAGATCAGCGTCGGAGTCGTTCAAGTTAGAGTTGGAGAGATTCTTGGGAAAGGAATCGACAGTAAATTTTGGTGTGACCCAGGGAGGATATTTAGGTGTTCTACACCTTCCCACCGATATGTTTGGGAGGTTGTAGGCCCTGATTATATCGTTGGTGCTTTCGTAAAAGGTTTTTGGGTATGATTGTAGGTGCATGGGAGCAGATCTGATTGGTGGGTTAATATCATTGAGTATAATATTGTTATTGGATGAGGAGGCTTTGCTTATATATTTGATAGTCAGATAATCCCGTCGAAATTGCAGGGTTGGTTCCGAAGCTTCGATAAGGATGCTACCTGTTGGCGTTGTCTGGAAACATCCAGTACATATCCTAAGCGCTCTATTATGTACAGGATCCAGTTATTTTACTCTTTTAATTTTTTTGTTGACCATTCTTTAGTAAGATTCAGGGCATAGTTTTAGTGGGTTGTCGCACAAGTTGAACTCATGATGTCATACATTAAACAGTGTCTAATGTTTACTGGTTCAAAGACTTCTACTACTCTCTTTTACTCTTTTTAAATATTTATGACAGGATTGTTTTCGGGCGAGTTTTCTGATATTTCTGAACTTTATTATTGCGTTCATGGTCACGATTGATGAAATATTTTGCAATGTGTCAAAATCTAGCATAAAGGAGTTCACTTCCTGGAAACCATTTTTCAGTTAACTAAATTCTGCGGTTGCCCAATATTTCGGTTCATTTCTATTTCTGAAATATCTTATTTTCAACATGTATAATTTGTATACAAATCGTTCATGTCTTTTGAAGAAATCGTGTCCCACATTATAATTTGTCACGAATTTTGTCAGATCGTTCATGCAGTCATCAGAATCAACAAACCCCTACAATTGTTGATACAATTGATCACCTTGCTATTTTCTAAATGAAACCGCACTCTTCCCATGCGAAAAAGCCTGGCCATCACAGCAGGGAAAAGACCAAAGGGCGAAGGCGAGGGTTCGTCCTAAGGAAGGCATCGCGAAAGCGCTGGTACATTCGAATCGAGATAAGATATCGGCGGCAGCGGAGACAGCGGTGTGGCACGGCGGAGCGTTCTGGGGCCGGAGGTGGACAGGGTGGGCCTGAGTAAGGACAACGTGATGGTGGTTGGGGGGGCAGTGTTGGGGAGGGAGGGGGCGGAGGCAGGGAGATGGACTGAGGCGAGACGACGGTGACGCGAAAGAGGCGGCGTTGGGACAATGGTAAGAGGGGTGGGGGCTGCGCGCGTGGGTGGCGCGGGGGCGGGACGGGGCGGGGACGGAGCGATGGAGACGCGGGTGCGACGCGGACGCGACGCGGGGGCGGCGCGGAGACGGCGCTGGGGCGGCGCGGGGGCGGTGCTGGGGCGGCGCGGAAACGGTAGGGTGGCGCGGGGGTGGGGCGGCGCGCGGGCGTCTCGGGGGCGGCTTGGGGCGGCGTGGTGGCGGGGTGGTGCGGTGGAAGGGCGGTGCGGGGGAGGGGCGGGGAAGAGGCGGGGGCGGGTCGGCGCGTGGCGGCGCGGGGGCGGGTCGCCGCGGGGGCGGCGCAGGGGCGGGGGCGGGTCGGCGCGGGGTCGGCGCGGGGGCGGCCCGGGGATGGCGCGGGGGCCTCACGGGGGCGGCGCGGGGGCGGCACGGGGGCGGCGTGGAGGCGACGCAAGGGCGGCGCGGGGGGCAAGGGCGGTGCGGGAGCGGCCAGGGCGCGGGGCGGGGGCAGTGCACGAGGGGCGCGGGCATGGCGTGGGGATGGCTGCGGCTCGGGGACAGCGCCGGGGTGGAGGCGTCGAACATGCGGCCCCGCGCCATTAATCTCGATCACGCTATCTGGCCGCCGGGCGCGCCACCGTCGCTTTTTGCTTGGGCGCTCCACCGCCGCCCACGCGCCGCTGCGCGCAGCCGGCCCTGACCGCCCACAGCGCGCCCGCCCACCCCCCGCCCCCACCCACAAGCGGTCACGGTCACTGGCAACTGGACCAGCCGCCCAACATCTCATCCGCACCCTCTCACCGCCAGTGCTATTCAGGACTTCGATGTAAAACAGTGCGAGAGCTAAATACACTCCCCTGCCAAAGGCGACGCACAACTATGGAAGGCGTAGAGGTATTTGACCCATTTACGATTTCAGTCGCTTTCGACTTGGAACGATGTTTCGTAGTTACCTGAAAAATTTGAGGAGCCTAAAAATGTTTCTTCCTTACTTTTTATTTTATTGACATTAACTCTATACCGCAACAATCATTATCATATTATCAATCATTCTGCATTTTCACACTGATGGGAGAGGCACAGGAAGCAAATGAGCCTGAAATATTATGCGAAGTTACATTTATGAACCATTTTTTTCTGTCGTGTCCTGTTAAGATTTCTACCTCTTCCCACAGCTCCACCAGCTCCAAAACCTGAATTTTACTCGTATGTAATCAGACGATCTTAATTCCGTTGTATTGCAGCACATGACTGCTATTTAAGGCTTTCCAATTTACCTTTCAAAGCCAGTATACATTGATAGTAATGCATTTGGATCGTGTTATCCATTCTAATATCGGCTTTATCAATCCCACTTTTCGTCGTTCTCGCAACATAGAAAATGTTACCATTCCTTCCCACATGCCGTTCATATTTTTCTATTCTCTGAAAATGATAATACGAACACAGTAATTTGGAGATTAGAAATATGATGTTACAATATTAAAATACTGAACTTCACAATATTTCTGAACATATTCCCAAAGCAAAGCAGGAATTGTTGCATTGTAAACAATGGTGAGGTACATTTGATATATTGTGACACTGTTTGCGGTACAGTTGTCATGCGTCAGAAAGGCTCCAGGAAAGATGCTGCTTGACACTAATATTTAATATTCATGTGATGCTTTATGAAATACCAACTTTTTTGATATTCTTGGTATGCAAAGAACCGTTGTACTGTTTCTCTGTAAATACAGTACCATATTATTTTAGTAAACTAAAGTAAAAGATTGTTTTTGTTAAACTATTTAATTTCGTTGCTGTGTTATTAGATTTTATTTGTTGTTCGGGCTATTGATTGAAAGTCTATTTTGTTTAGTTTTGTTCAGGATCATTTTTTCTGTTCCTGGCTACTAGTTGTTATTAAATTTAGTAAACGTCAATTGTTCGTAAGCGATGGTACACCTGACCAAGTCATTAAATTACATGAATTAAATCCATAAGATGTTGACACTGAACCCTTTATAGTCAGAATAATTTTTGTTGCAAAACTGTTTAATTTCACGTTTAATTATTTCATATAGTGGCATGTGTGATGGAATTGGTTTTCGTTTGTTATTTTATGTCTTCATTCAGAGTTTTCGCCTGGTACATTAATGTGCCGCTAGGCTCTTACACTGCCATTTTGTGAAACTCTCAAAATAATGTTCCAATACAACATGAACGAGTATATATGGTAAAATATTTTCTCCTGCTGCTCTCGCTACCTCCTCAACCCATCTGCACTTTCGTATCCACCCACGCTCCGCCCTCGACACCGACGCGACGACTCCACCGCTCTCAATGTAACTCTCGCCCCGGCTCAATATCGTCCTCTGGCTTCACTCCTGTCTATGCCTTTGCCTTCTACCTCGTTTCCGCCCCGCCCTTGCGTCGACTTCCACGCCCGCCTCCGCCCTCGTATCCATCCCTACATCCGCCTTCGGTTGGTTAGTTGGTAAGCTTAGATCATTAGTCCCGTAAGTGTATTGCATGGTTTCTCGTAGGGAGATGGCGGTGATCTTCCTCCACTGGATGGCGAGATCCGGCACCGACCTACCGTCGGCTAGCAGGGTTTCCCCCTAACCAGGACTCTCCCACTAGCGGGGCACAGCCCCGACCGGGACAAGCTCTAAGTTCCCGACCGGTTTCCCGCAGTATGTGATAGTGGTGCATGTTAGTGTAAGTGTGTGTGTAAGGGAAGAGAATAGGACAAGAAAGAGGAAGGAAAGATCGCGCACGGTCCGTGGCCCGTTTGTTAGGATAATGATCCGGCGTTCGCCTGGTGTTGATCGGAGAAACCACGGAAAACTACCGATCAGAGCAGCCGACCGCTAGAATTCTCTTCCAGACTGCGACTGAATTCGACCTAGCTGAAAAGCTAGTGTCGAAATTCCTGCAACCGTCAGGACTCGAACCTAGGCCCTTCCGGTCAGATGCGCTGCAGTGACATCAGTTGATGCACTGAGATACCGCTCCCGGTGCCGCCTTCGGCACAGTCAGTTCCTGTGTTGTTGCTGCCGTTCCTTCCTCTGCGCCGCTTCCACCCACGGATCCGCATGCATCTTGCCAGTGACCCCTTCGCACCTCCACCCCAACCCTTGCCTCGCCATCGCTTCGGAACCCGCCTCAGCCTTCATCACCACGCCCCTCTCTCGCCTCTGCACCTGCCTCCGTCCACGCAGCCTCATTACTGCCACGCCTTCGTCCCCACCTTTGCCCGCGGCTCCGGAGAAACCTCGCTCCGCACCTACCCTCCGGTCCCGTCCTCACCTCCGTTGCTACCTTCGCCT